>BDUI01015837.1:38809-49340 GCA_002335545.1 Apodemus speciosus
TGATACTATTAAATTGCAATTTTTTCAATATGCATTTTCTATGTAAGCTTTTATTTGAATATTTTATTTTTTTACATTTATTTATTTATTGTGAGTCAGAGAATTCCCACTGTTTAGCTCTTGTTATCTTGGAACTCAACATGGAGACGAGGTTGCTCTCAGCTCACAGAGCTCTACCTGCTCCTTCCCGCTCCGTGCGGGCATTAAACATGACTAACACCACACTAAGCCCAAATACTTTCTCTTTGGCCCATTTATTCTACACTTGATCTTAGCCAAAAGGCCGAGAAGTGATTGGCCCATTTATTCTAATAACTCATTTGTTATCCTTAAAAAAAAATCCGTATTAAGACTGAATTCTATACCTCAGCAGTGTACAAAGTGTATGTCAGTACCTGGCAGTAAAGAGGTAGATGGCTATTTATTCGCCGATGGTTATTTATTAGTTTCTAGATAGCGCACTGTCGGAAACTTARACAATAAGTGACGATAAAACTGCAATCAATCTTATGCCTTACAAATTTCATGCAAAGATTAGTGAAAAATAATAATAATGAAAAGGTGTTTTGAAACCTTTCAATGTGCTACACACTTTCTCTCTTTGCCTCTATCTTGCGCCCTCTACCGACGGCAAATAAACATTGAATAAGCAATGTAACTAAATCAAGATCACAATTCTGTCCAGCCTGTGATGAAAGTTATAACATGTAAACTACCTCGAAAACAAAACCAAATCAAATCCATGGTATATAACATAGTAACAATGTTAAAAATGAGACAATATCAACGAAATTAAGGAAAAACAAAAGTCAAGCTGATCACCCCTTCGATAGAATTATCAACATTTATTGTGTTTTCAGAGTTTTAAAAAAAAAAAAAAAATATATATATATATATAAATGTTATTATTCTTTAAAAGTATATGCTGATCCAGACATGGTTGTGCTTGCTTTCAATCTGGGAGATAGAGGCAGGCAGATTTCTGTATTTTTAAGGCTAGTCTGGTCTACATAATGAGACCCTGTCTCAAAAAATATATAGTAAAAATATTTTACTGGATAAATGGTTTAGAAGGAGGGAACAAAAGAAAAATCCCTGGAACTTCTGTCTGAAGATGCATATTTTAAACAATAATGATTATCTATGTTTTTATTCCAAAATGTATACATATCCAGGAGCCAGCAAAGAGGTTAGTGAGAAGGGCTATAAACATATCTACTTTACACAGAGAAAATAATCAATAATAATTTTTCTTGATACTAATTCACACGATATATGGGAACACCTACAGGCAGCTGATCATGGTAACTCTTGCCTGTAATCCTAGAATTTGGGAGATGGAAGACAGAAGATTATGAATTCAAGGTTCACCTGTCCTACTGAGCAGAACTATATCAAAATAAAAATAATGACAAAATAAAAACTAGCAAAAACCCACAAGACCAGAAGAACTATGACTTGATGKCTAAGAGCATATATTGCCCTTGCAGTAGACCTAAATGAGATTCCCAGCATCCACCCCAGGTGACTCACGACTGCCTGCAACTCCAGCTCCAGGGGATCCCACATCTTCCTCTGGCCTATGTGGGCTCCTTCATTCACAAACACAAACCTACACACATACACATACATGTACACATACATGCAATTTAAAGGACAAAATAAACAAGCAAACAACCTGAAGATACACACTAGTAAGACTTTCYTTTTTAAAAATTCTTTTTTTTTCTATATTTAACTCTTTCTTCTTTAGTGCAGCAGGTGTACAGAATGTGTGTCTTCTCTTGCTGCATAAAGAAACCAAGCCAGATCTTGATGGCTTAAAAGCTCTGAGGTGTAATTTAGGTGGAGCACTGTGGAGATAGCTCATCTGTCTGTAGGCAGTGTTGTGTCAAGAGGTTGTGGAGGAGTGGGCTAAAGGGCTCTGGGATGGTTGATCTAAACTGATCTGAAATCAACCTAAAGGGCAAGCCTTTGGAGACACCTCTAAGGGATTTTCTTGATCAAGTTTTTTGAAGTGGGAAGACCCATGCTGAATTTGAGTATCATCTTCTGGTGATAACTCAGAAAACCGGAGGTTAAAGAAAGAGGCATGGCTTTGTTCTTGCATGTTTTTGTTCTTACTGACGAGTTTATAGAGTCTGCCACTGCTGCTGCTGCCGCTGCCACCACTGCAGCTGCTGCTGCTGCTGCTGCTGAACTGAAGACCAGAGACTCTTTGGGAACCCTCCAAGTCCGTCAGTACCAGATTGCAAAGACTGAAGCAGCCAGACTTGTAGAATGAGCAGCCACTGGGTACTCAGTCTCTTGAGTGGGAAGGCAGCCTTTGTTGGGCTGCCCAGACCACATTGTGTAATCTGATTAATACATTTTAGCATCTATTTGTTCTGGTCTATTCCTTTAGAGAAGTTCAACTAATGCATGCTCCTGTGTGAAACAACCGTTTTCATACCTGAAAAACTAATACTAACTGTTGGGGAGCTTAGCCAGGCTGGCCCCAAAGACTTTGAATCCTTCCTAGACACCCTCACTATAGACTCTGTCTTCTTGACATGGTTGTGTAGGTTCAGAGAGTTCGTTCTGACAGAAACAAGAAGCTCTGTGTCCTCAGTTATGGCTCAGTCTTAGAGTTCACGGGATATTACTACTTTGCTTGTGCATGCTACAGGAGAGCTCTTCCATTGAGCCACACTCCCATTGTCACCCTACCCTGACCCCCAGGGCATTGAGACAGGTCTTGTTCAGGCTGGCTTTGAACTCATGATCCTACTGCTTCAATGTTTCAAGTGGCTGGAATTGCAAGCATCTGCCATTATACCTGGTGAAACATTGCTTTTGATATACTCAGAAGACTGTGGGAACCCAGAGTCCACTTCTTCACGGGAAGAGGGTTAAGGTCATATCATAAATGATTATGGGAGAATGGGAGATAGAGTGTGGTTTTTTTTTTTTTTTTTTTTTTTTTTTTTTTTTTTTTTTAGAAATTACAGCTAGTATCCCTTTAAAGTTACTAAAGAAGGAAAAGGTATTCACCTCTCTAATTAAGCTTTGTAGTTATGAGAAATCACTAGAAATAGAACTATCTAGATCTAGATCCTGTTTCCATCTGGAGACATGCTGCTGAGTCACATGGATAAACAGAATCGGTGACAATGGTGCCAGTGAAATGACTCACAGGTAAGTGTGTTTTTCTGACAAATCTGATGCTCAGTTTGATCTCTGGCATCCACATGGTGGAAGAAGAGAACAGTTTCTGCAAGTTGTCCTCTGGCCTTCACACGAATGCCTTTGCACAAGTGTACCCAAACAGAAGTAATTGATTCATGTAGCAATAATAAATTAAAACAAGAAATAGAGACATGAAAGTCAGTGTTGCCAGGGAGACAATGCACTTTTAAGAACCAAATGTAGTCACGGACAGATATCAAGTGTTAGATGGCAGGAATGCCACTATAGTATCCATCTAGAAGTTCTGGCACAGATTCTCAGATCTGTTCTTAGCAGACTCCTCTCTCCTTCCTAAACTCTTTTTCATGGCCTCATGATAGAAAATTAATACAAGATGAACTCGGGAAAGGAAGATGATTGCTACAGATAGTAGAAACGCTTTAGTAAAAGGCTCAGGGGTGGTGCAGAGGAGGAGAAGGAAGGGATGGAAGAGTAGGCGGAAGGGGCGGAGTGCGTGCACTGCGATGCCTCCAGGCATGAGATGCAGGCACACCCTTGAGCTTGCACAGGTTGTACTTGCACAAAGGCAGCCTGAGATCAGAGCCACTGATATTCCATCCCAAGGTGGGGAGGAGATCAAGATCACTTCCTTTCCCTGGGGATTTATTGACAGGTAATGTCCATAAACATCTGAAGACATTATATAGATAATGTCTAGAGATTAGAGGGGGCTCCTGAGGCTGCTAGCTCCTGTCGCTAACCCTTATGCAGGATCCTGTAAGTCACCGTGTACTTAAACTCCTCCATTTACACACACTCACACTCACACACACATACACACACACACACACACACACACACACANAGAGAGAGAGAGAGAGAGAGAGAGTCTTAAAAGTACAAGGGGTGACTGGATGGGGAAAGAAGGTGTCAACTGGAGGAGAAGGGAAGGAAAAAGTTTGCCTTGCCCATACTAAACAAGCACTGCACCGCTAGGTTTGGTCCCCAGTCAAGCTTATTATTTAATGGAGGAAGCAGGTGTTCCACTAGTTACAGAGCAGGATGAACATTCATTCATCCTTTGTTTTTGTAAGGAAACATTTCTACCGTTACCTTACAATATACTAAGTAACCCCCTTTAAAATAATGACCGAACAGAGAAAGGGGAGAGGTGCTGCGGAAAGAGAAGCCTATGGCAGGACTTCTCATCCTGAGACCTGAAGGGTAAAGGTATGTCAAGAGCCTGAGAAAAGGAGGTATGGACTAGTAAACACCATGGGTGATGTTCAGGAAGCGCAGAAACACTGGGCAGAACTAAGAATCTAAAGGTACTAAAGGAGAGCTTGAAGATAGTGGGGATAAAGATGCGGGCAGGCAAAGTCTGAGAACACAGGATGAGAAGACACTGTAGGGTCCTGTGGTGGCTAGTGTTTTTCAACTTGTTACAGTCTAGAACAACTTGGGAAGAATCTCACTGAGGGTATTGTCTAGATCAAGAGCCACCTGTGGGGATGTCTGTAGGGGGTTGTGTCGATTATATTAACTTATATAGGAAGGAACACTCAGCCCACCACGGGCGGCACCATTCCTTATTCTTAGGATCCAAGCGTGGGAGGAAGTAAGCAAAGTTCAGAACGCATGCATTCTTTCTCTGCTCTTGACTATGAATATGACCAGTAACGTCTAGTTCCTGCCTTGACTTCTCCACAAGGATGGACCGTGACCTAGAATTGTAAGCCAAACAAACTTCATTTTCCCCTTAAAGTTGCTTTCGCCCGGTTATTTTACTAAAGCAACAGAAACGAAAGCATAATAAGTTGCAAGGACGTGAATGCCGTGATGAACTTAGCGTTTGAAGCTAACTGCCCCAGTGTCTGAGTGAGGAACGGATCCAGCAAGGAGATGATCAGAGACGCAAGTCGAGAGGACCTGTCGAGGCGGCCTTACTTTAGTGTGGCCAGAACAGACAAAGAAACACGAGTGACTTCAAGCTGCAGAGGAAGCGAGTAGGGAACAGACTGTTAATGCATCAATGGTGAGTTTGAAAGACAGATAAGAGAGTCACTGAGTCTTTGAGAGACAGAGAAGAGAGTCCACACAGTCAAATAAATTCTACTTGTCCTAAGAACACACAACCCTGGCAAGACCGCCATTAGGCTGGACCCTAATGAGATCTCTTCCCAGACATACTGCTGAGTTTAGTTTACCTAGAGCATGCATGGCCTGCCTTCCCAGAGGAAGATAGCCAGGCTCTGTCCCAAAATCCCTGTTTTATTAAAGAGAAGACTTAAGGCATACAAGGAAAGGCTGGTATTCAAGCTGATTAACACGCGTGTGATTTTGCCTTCCGAATCTCAGCCCCAGTGAAACCCTACACCTTGGGCTGAGAAGTCCCCCTCCCCGCCCCCCAACCCTTGCTGAACTCAGTCAGATCCTTTAAGGTGATTAGGAAGCGGAAGGGACTTGGTAATACAATACCAAGTCTGCCTCTGGAATCCCCTTCCTGGAAGGCAGACGGATGATGACTTTATTCTCTGAATCTCTTCCAGGACTCAGATAAGTCTGGCTCTTTCAACTGTCGAGTTCACTGACTGTTTCATGCACGCTAGCTACTTGTATTATTAGGCAAAACTGCAAAGGCTTTTCTCCAGACACCTACTGTGTGCTTCTGTTTTAGATGTAGCCTCAGGTTAACTATTCTATGGATGTTCAGTGATTAACGTAATTGAATTGAAGGACTTTCTCCCAATCCTTGCATCTCACCTTTCTTACCTAGAAAGTGAAAGCTGTAATCTGGATAATATTTAACTGCTGTGTCCTGTTCTCACACGGACCCGTGGCTGAAGATACAAGTCTGTATGACTGAAGTTTTCTATTCCCTTGCAGCTGTTGAAGCCTTCGAGAAATTCAATTTTAAAAGATACTACCAGATGCTGCCCTGATTAATCTTTCTATTAAGGTGGTTACATTTTTATTAACATATAAACATTTGAAAGGATAAAAATAGAATCTGCTAAAGAGGTGTAGGGGAATCATTATTTAGTTTGAAAGTTTGTACTTTTATTGCTCTGGTAACTCATGAAAAGCGACGGAGTTGCCAGGCAGTGGTGGCACACGCCTGTAATCCCAGCACTCTGGGAGGCAGTTCGAGGCCAGCCTGGTCTACAGAGTGAGTTCCAGGACAGCCAGGGATACACAGTGAAACCCTGTCTCCAAAAGAAGAAAAAAGAAAGAAAAAAAAGAAAGAAAGAAAAGTGACAGAGCACAGAGGCCATGGTAAATACAATCTTATTAGAAGACTCTGGATCCRTCATGAGTGACCTAAGAATAAGAGAATGAGCTCTAAAGTGGATTAGCACAGACTTCACCTCTCAAAATCTCAATTGCTTCTTGTTCTTGTTCTYGGTTCTAATGGCACTGATTTTAGACTGGCATCGTGGGAGTTAAACAAAACACTTTCCATAACTTCTGGTTCATAAAGAGTAACATGGCATGGTTGAACTGTGGTTGACTGGTTTATAGAACGTCCTCTGTATGATTTGAAGACCAGGCATGTCAGGCTGGCCCTCTTTGTTGAAATGTGTGGTGCATGAACATATTTTGTATGTGGGGATGCACATGTGTGTAAGAGCCAGAGGACCACTTTAGGTCTCACCCTCAGGAACACTGTCTCCCTGATCTAGGATGGAGTCTCTCATTGGCCTAGAAGTCAAAAATTAAGCTAGACATGCTAATCAGTGAATCTCTGGGATCCTCCTGTTTCTAGCTCCCCAGCTCYGGAATCTGAAGTGTGTGCCAACCATGCTGGCAGTGTTACATGGCTACAGGACTCGAACTCAGCTCTCTCTGGCCCATGTAGCCAGCTCTTTACAGGGTGTGCTATTGACTCAGACCCATGTTGATTCTCTTAAGCTTCTTCATTGCTCTAGGATCTTAAAACTTGTGAGTAACTTAGAAGTCCAACATGCTATCCATTGTGCAAAACTTGGTGAGCATTGTAAAACACAAGCAATCTATCTGAGTCAGGTTGCTTTCGGTTGTAACAGAACAGCTTTCCAAYGTATCTCATGAGAGAGAAAGGGATCGTTTCAGTCCCTGGTTTTAGAGGTTTCAGTTCACGATTATTTACACCCATGGCTTTCAGCAGTACATCAATGGAAGCACGGGGGGAATCTTGTTCATATAGTGAAAGACAAGAAACAAAGAGGAAGGAAAGGGGGCCAGGCGTCCAATATCCCCTACAGGGCACACTTTCAAGCATCCAACTTCTTCCCAGGAAGGCCCTCTATTCAAAAGGTTCTACTACCAGGTGGAATCATACATTGGATATCAAACATTTAAGATAACATTGTAGGAAATGTTTGGGATCCAAATCTCAGCACAATTATACAAGGTGAATCTATCAGAAAAAAACTGTTTGGGATGGAAAGCGGGGCTTCAGTTTTTCTGGGGATGGGCAAATGATTCAGGGTTAGGACTATTTGTTGATCTTTCAAAGGACTTGAATTTAGTCTACAGCACCTGTATGGTGATTCACAGCTGTGTGTAAGTCCATTTGCAGCGAACACAAAGGCCTCTTCTGGCCTCCTTGGGCACTGCATACACGCAGTACCCATACATATATACAAATAAAATAAAAACAACTGAATCTTTAAAAAGGAATTTCTGACATGTTGACTTTTACCTCACAGAGCTCTCCGAGGCGCGCTTTCCAGTTCATCTGTTTGGTGACTCCTTGGGATAGGCAGTATTTTTATATCACAGAGTAAGCTGGCTAAAAATTTCAATACAGTTTTCCTAATGCTTAAGGTAATCAGGTCATAGATCTCCTGATCACAGCTCTGTTATAGGGATCAACTTAGCAAATCAGTGCTGCATGAGAACAGTATCCTAGGGGGAAGTGAGAAAGGGTGATCCTCACACAGATCTTTTCTCTGAGATACCAAGTAATTCAGTCATTTCTCAGCTGCTGAATGAGAATGGTTTCCACTAATGAATTCAAAAAAGCAAAAACAAAAAMAAAAAAAACAAACAACAACAATAAATCAGAACAAAACAAAACAACCACTTCCATCTTTTAAAAGTGCTTTATCTCTAGACCATTTCTCTGAATTTCAGAATTGGTGTCACAATCCCATGAGCACACTTTCTGAGTTTCTGCCCAAATCTCACTAGATGTATAGTTTTAATTGATCACACTGATCATCTCTGATGTGTTAAGGATCTTAATCAATGAAAACAGTTTTCATCAACTGTCAGCCAAGAGGAAATAAAACCCTCTTTGGGGAGCTAAGCAAGAAGAAACTTGATATTGGAAATCAATTGCTGGCTAGTATTCTGTTTCTGCAGACCTCAGTTTTAAGAGCAAACCTTCCACTGTCTTTGTGATACATATACACAAATTCTTCCAGGGAAGAATCAAGATGGGGCCTGTGGAGTGCTGACATTCTCTCAAAGATGGGGAAGGAGCAGAGATGGTCATTGGACCCTAAACTCAGTATCCATTCCCTCCTCTCAGACATTTGTGTCGACTTTGCCCCAAAGGCACATGAGGCTGTGGTTGGGGAGGGCGCTAGAGGATGTAGTCGGGAGAAGGTTAACTGAGGGGTCTCCATTACGGATGCCACGGAAGCTGGCCGTAGTCCTCCTCTTAGCATTGTGCATGTTGCTGCCTATAACCCTCACTTCAAGCTATGCATAAGACTAACAAGGTCACCAGGACCTCGGGTTTTTGTTGAAAATGTCTAAAGAGTGGGTAGACATTGTTTACCTCATGGAGGAACTTCCTGACAGCTGTAGTAAATGCAGGTATATTTATTTACTCATTCATTCATTCTTCATTCACTAATTTATTTCTATAAAGCCAATTCAAGGCTTAGTGGGATTTAATGTAGGTTTAGACAGGAGGGTTACTAGAAGGAGAAAAACAGGGCAAGGGTAAGAAACACCCAAATATTGTATGTGTGTGGGTTGGCGGGGGGAGAGGATCTCTAAAGAGAGCCAAGCTTAAATATCAGCATAACAGCGTTATGTTAGATTTGAGTCATGTCTGGAATTGTATATCAGAAGGCTTCAGAGGACCTCAAGTGGGCTTGTAGGGTGGTTTTGGGGGTGCACTGGACAACTGGCAAGAGAAAACCCTGAGTGACAGAGTTCCATATGGAAACTAAGGCTTTTGTTGTAAACAAAGTTTATAGTCTTATTTAGGAGACTCAAAAATCTTCAGGTTTACATCTAGGGAAGGAATAAGGTAATACTTAGAGGTCATATATGTTCAGGTTTTATGTCTGCTTCATTGCTGTTTTAACATTCTTAGTTTAAATATCTTCATAATAGAGGAATATTGTTTCTACRGAGGCAAACTTTACAGCCGATGTAATTCTTTCATTTAATTAATTGATTTCATTTCTTTCATATGTGTGTGAGCATAGCATAGTACATGCRTGAAGGTCCAATCGCTTCTGCCACTTTGTGGAATCTGTGGATTGAGTTCAGCTTTAGGCCTGTGCTTATATGGTTCTAACTGCTGAGCCACCTCACCAGCCTTGTGCTGGAACTCATGACTCTCAACCAGCAGGAGACTCCCACCAGACTGAGGAAGAGGAGGAAGAGGAGAAAGAGGAAGAGGAGGATGAGGAGAAGGAGGAAGAGGAGGATGAGGAGAAGGAGGAAGCAGAGGAGCAGGAGCAGGAGAAGAAAAATATCTTTTCTTTTCCCATGTCTTCTTAATTTTCTCTGTCTTTCTCTCCTGCCTCAGTTTCCCCCTTGGTGACTTTGATTCCTTAATCTTAAGGGTTGATGGTGGCTAATGATCCTTTTTTTTTTTTTTTTATAGTTACTTGTCTGCTAAGCAGGGGCATAGATCCTGCCTATCCAAGATCAAAAGTCTTAACTTGTATGATCTAAGGGGGCATGAGAAGGTCCCAAAAGCGGGAGATTAAAGGATCATTATTTGATGCATRTCTAGAAGAAAGGATGTCATTAATCAGGACACCAAACTTTACACATAGCATTCTACAGATTTCGGCACTCGTCCTCACATTAGCACCCGCAGCAGCAGGGCCCCCTTTCATGCATGGCCCAAAATCCATGGAACCTTGCAAGTGAGGATCAACTCTGTTCTTGACTATGATGATCCACTCTCTTAAGTTCTTGCACCATGGAATGGGACCCAAATARGTCCTCTTTCTCCCTTATGCTGATTTTGTCAGGGTATTTTTATCCTGGAACCAGGAGAAGAAACAACKAYACCAAGAAAAACATATTGCTGGGTTTCCCCCTAAGGTTAATGTTAGAATAGTTTCAAATGTATCAAATGTTGGAGGGTCAGCACAACAGTGACCTCGATGCCCTTGCTCTAAAT
>BDUI01015846.1:15851-26354 GCA_002335545.1 Apodemus speciosus
GCCTGCCTCTGCCTCCCAAGTGCTGGGATTACAGGCGTGCGCCACCACCGCCCGGCTTCTGATTGGGTCTTAGTCCACTTTCTGGTGCTAGAACAGAAGAGTAGACTGGTAATTTATAATGAAAAGGACATTGTTTAGCTCGCAGTTCTAAAAGCTGGGAAGTGCAAGGTTGGGTGGCCACAAAGGCTGAAGTCATTTATTTTTATGTTATTTTTGTATTTTGCTGAAAGGATACTGCAGAATCCTGAGATGGCTCAGGGAATCACATGACCTAAGTACCTTTTTACTTCTCTGAGTCCCTTTCTTTTTATTTACAAAGTAGGACAATTACGATAATTCCCACTTCGTTCAAAGGATTGTTCTAAATATTAAATGAGATATTGCACTTAAATAACTTTCCATTGATAAATTCACCCCTAATATTAGTCATCATCACTGTGGTGGTTTAAATATGCTTGGCCCAGGGAGTGGCACTATTAGGAGGTGTGGCCTTGTTGGAGTAGGTGTGACTTTGTTGAAAGAAGTGTGTCACTGTGGGGGTGGGCTTTGAGACACTTCTCCTAGCTACGTGGGAGCCCATCCTATCCTTGTGGCCTTCAGATGAAGATGTAGAACTCTCAGCTCCTCCTGCACCATGCCTGACTTGCTTCTACCTTGATAATAATAGACTAAACCTCTGAACCTGCAAGCTTGCCCTAATTAAATGTTGTCCTCATAGAGTTGCCTTGGTCGTGGTGTCTGTTCATAGTAGTAAAACTCTAAGACAATCACCACCATCACTACCATCATTATTACCATCAACGCCATCGTCACCATCACCATTATCATTACCACCACCACCACCATTATATTGCAAGAGAAACTGCTTTGCTGTCAGTAAGCATCCTGATGGTTGCTTGTGGGATCCTGAGTCCTTCCTCCACCCACACTGATTTCATGACCACTAGTGACTGGGTCACGCCTGCAGGGTCTGGATGCATAGTCCATCCTTAATTTTCATTGGGGTTAGTCCTGTTGCACAAAGGCATAAAACCACTTCATAGAAGAATCATGATCAGAATCTCGTACCCAAGATCTAAATCCTCCTTTGGGATCTACAGGCAGAAAACACACACACACACACACACACACACACACACACACACACACACACCATACTACAAGAGAGCTGATGTCAGGCATATGTTGAGAACCGTGGCTATTGTAATACCCAAGAACACATGTAAAGTTAACACATCCCTCTGAAGACAGCGTGGGGAGCATAAGTACTTGGGGATGATAAAAGTAACCAGCTTCTGACTTAGACCAGGGGAATTTAATGCAAGGTAGAGTACTTCCTCTTTATATGCACCAAGTTCTGATTAGAAAATAAGGTGGGTCAAGAACTTGCATGGTAGAAATTCACACCCAGGGAAGACTGCCAGGAAGCTCAAAAATGACTAACTTGTGGGTCCATGAACATGTCCCTCCAGTGTGAAATGTCACCCTCATTATCTTGCACTAAGCCTGCCTTAGTTACTTTTTCTGTTGCTCTGATGCAATGCTCTGACAAAAGTGGCTTTAGGAGAAAGGGCTCATTCAGTTCCACAGGTCAAGGGTGCAGTCCATTGTGGTACTGATATGGTGGCAGGAGCTTGAGGGAGCTGGGTGCCCTCATGGTCAGGAAGCAGAGGAAGGTGAATGCTGGCACCCAGCTGTCTTTCTCCTTTATAGATGGCGGGGCCCAAATCTAGGTACCATCTACTTTAAGCATGGGTCTTCTCACCTCAATTAGCCCACTCAAGATAATTCCTCACAGACATGCTGCTTGTGTTAGGAAGAGGCTAACCCAGCCAAGATAATCCCCCACAGGCATGCTCAGAAGCTTACCAAATCAAGATACCCTCTCATAGGTTGTCTGGAGGTGATTCTTTATCCTGTTATTGACGGTCAACATCGACCATCATAGAGTTAAGCTTTCCTTCTAAACAGGGTCTCACATAGCCTTGCCTGGCCTCCAATGCCTTAAGACCTTGAATATCTGATCCTTGTGCCTCCAGGGCACTGTGAATACAGGTGTGTGTTACCTGGTTAATGCAGTGCTGGGAATCGAACTCAGGGCTCCCTGAATGCTAGGAAAGCCCTCTACCAACATTCCCTCCAGAGAAACTCCAGAGCCCAACTTTTTATTCCTTTGGCTCAGTGTGGCGTGCCCAGAATACCACACACCTTCAGGATAGCCCTTGTAGACACTGCAGAGCTAGTCTAGCTTCCAGGACCAAAGCATGGCATAAAGGATTCATGCCAGACTTATTACTCAAATAAACCGCCAATCTGAGGGCCGGAACAGCAGCAATTATTTAGGTATTTTTGGAAACGTTGGAATTTTCTTTCTCCTACTTCGTCTGTACTAATTTTTTCCTCTGGGCTTCTGAGCAGACTTGTCTTGGCTCCACCCCTTTGCTCTGTCACACACCACAGGAACATGGGAAAGAAACCCAGGCAGAGACAATCTCTGCGGGTTCAGAGAGAGCCTAGGGTCTAGGGAATTTGAGTCCTTCCTCTGAGGTATATGCTCCAGGTGGTTGACTCCAGTTTCCCTGCGAAGCGCAGCTGGCGGAGGAGGCCATGTTGGGGTGGTGTTGGGGATTAAGCTGAGAGAACTTTTCCCATCTTCCAGTGGCCTAAGTCTTGTGAAAGGTGGCCTAGTGAGTTTGGCCAGTTTGATCACAATGAGTCCAACTAGGGATACCCTGTACCCTCACATGCAATAGCTTGTATCCTGTGTCTGTATCCAATAAGGCGGAGAGACTGCCCCCCCCCCATCACCTCTTGATTGACTCCAGTCACTTCCTGAGCTACATGTACAGGTGCCTCTCCTGGAGTAGCCCCTGGTCACTTTTGTCCTCCCCCCATCCCCCCACCCCCTGGGTTAGCATCAGCTGCTCTGGCCCAACATCTTCCTTCCATGCTAATGACTACCGGAAGGCGGCTCCAGTAGCAGATGTCTTTCTGTCCAGTGGCTTTTACTAGAGGTCCCCTGTGGACGTCACATCCTCCCTCTGTTGCCTCTCTTTCATTCTCAGCGCCTAAGAGTATGAGAGCTAATTCAAACAAGACGCGGATTTTCATGTTAAAGTAGCCTTCAACAGAGAGGCGACAACCGCTTCTGGAAAATGTTAACGCTTTCCTGTTGGACGCCAAGCCCTCTTGGAGCCCAGGTTGAAACGAAACTTCATCTGTAATATGAGGGGTTGGCTGGTCCCTTTGAGCCCTTCTGGCTCTGACAGCTCCTGGTACTATGAAAAGAAAGCCGGATGGGCCCCACCCCCATCCTCAGGGGCAAGGCGGGAGTCGAGGGGGGAGCTGAGGGCCACTTCTGGTTGGCAGTGGTGTTGTCCCAAATAAAGTGACTGTGAACCAGTTTTTTATTTTAGACATTGCAGCTGACGGATTAATTTCTATTTTATGGGATGCACTCTGAATAATTCCAGGAAAAATCACCCTGTCAGCACCTCACTGACGTCACCAGCCACCACTTAGGAGGCTCCAGCACCTCACACCTCAGCCTAGTGGCTGTCTTTGGGCAGGCTAACCCCAGGTGGGAAGGAGGGTGTTATGTTTGGGGACCTCTGTTACCATGGAAACCCGAGTCTCCCTTTCATCTGTTTTCAGGAGGTTTGAGCTTCAGAAGGCTCCCACTTGCCCTTCCTCGGATTTGAACTCCAAGTAAGCAAGTCCATTGTTCCTAAGATACCTTGAAGGTAGGTAGAGCTCTGCTTCCTGGATAGATACACAGACAGACTCAATATGGGGGAGTTTGGCCTTCATTGTCTTATAATTTGGCCTTGGGGGATGTTACTATACATTTATTTATTATGAGATTTCTCTATTTGGATAGTCTTCTCCCAAGCTCTTAGGCTCTTTGTTAAGAAATTCAGATCCCTCTTCTCTGTCTTTCTTCTCTCCTCTGCCCTCTTGCCCTTCCCCCGTCACAGACAGAGAGGAGCGAGGTTTGCAGTCATTTCAGTTGAGAAGCCAAAACCACTGAACAGAAAAATATGTTTAGAGGAGAGCCGCCAGGAATGAGAGGAACCACAGCGAAGACCCGCAGAAGCTTCTAGGTCCACAGGGCTGCTTTATAAGACTCCTCAGACCCCCAAGCTGAAGAAGCCAGGAGGTCAGCGTTAGTGGCTTTCCTTCAGAGCTGGAGGTGTCCATCCATTCCTTAGTCCACTGGGCAGTCAATCCCATGCTCTTATAACTCACTTGAAAGCAATCTTACATTCTTGGGATCACATCCACCAATAGCAGGTCTGTCCTCATGTGGGGGAAAATGCAAAGGAAAATGCAGAGTCTGAGTGAGCGCGTAGACGGAAGTATTCACAGCAATAGCCACATGGTCCTCTTCTGGCAAATATTACCCTTGATTCTCTTCAGCGTTCATGATGTTTCCAGATCCTCCACCATCCTGGATATTTGCCTCTGGTCACTTTCCAGACTCTCTTTACTGCTGTGGCAGAGCCCCAGACATGATCCTTCAGGGAGCTGAGTGCATGGGCTGGCAGATGTCAGGACAAGCCTAAACCCAGAGCTGCAAAAATCTACATGTGCAGGTCACCCAGGGATTGGCCATGGGGACACATCGTTTCCTGTCACTGAAGATGATTTTTAAGGGACTGGCAGATGCTGCGGTATGCCATGTACCGTGGGACCTCCTACTATTTATCCATGAGTCTCTAGAGCATCTCAATATAATTGGAAGTGATGTTGTTTTCATTCAGTGGCCCCTTAGTAGCAATTTCTCAAGATCCTGTCACTGACCAGGAGGAAAAGTTGTGACAAGGAGTGACTTCATCACTCCCCTTGAGGATATTAAAGTGGATAATCTGTAAAGCCCTACCCAGCTCAGATGGTCCTAGGCAGCTTTGAAAGCGACAGTCATAGACGATCTATGGCGGGAGGAATTTGCAAAGAGTTTGACTCCATGTGCCTGGTTTATCGATGGGCAAACTGTCACTCGTCTAACTAATCATTCGTGAAGCCATTTCTTCAACAAGTATACTTACAGAGAAGTGCTGTGTACAGCTAAGTGCAAGAAGAACCCAGCCTGAACAGCCACACAAGACGGCAGGAGGTGAGGGTGCTGATATGGGAATGAGTGTCTCCGGCTGAAGCATCCAGCCAGGATAACTCAGGTGCTCAGTGCTAAAGGAAGCAGACACTAGGTAGAACACGGTAGAGGGCTCTTTCTGAGACACCATTCGATCACAGCACGACCAGATGGTCCATGGCAGGGCACATGCTATATTTCAAGAACCCTGTCCTGAGAGAATCTTATTTAGACATGTCTATCGAGGTCACCATACCGATGGATGATGTTACCTTTGTAGAATCAAACTCGGAGAGCCACAAAGTATGAGCTGAAATGAAAATCCACTCCTTTTTGTTTCCAGAGCACAGCCAACTCTTCATTAGATCCTTCCATCATGACTACCCCTTGTCTCCAGTCTCCCACATTTCTGTCTTAATATCCTTCAGAGCACATCCATTTTTCTTTCCTATAGCCTTCAAATAATTGAAGTCACTGTCGCCATCTTGAGCATAATAAGCAGAAACAAAAAGACAAATTCCCTCAGGTCTCATTTGTATATGGACATGAAGAAACCTAATTTCAGGCTGTCAGTGTGGCTCAGTTGGTAGTGCTTGAGGCCCCAGATCTATTTCCAGTATCGCCATGGTAACACAGGGATATAATCTAAGAACTCATGAGATGGAGGCAGGAGAATTAGAAGTTCAAGTCATCCTCAGCTCTATAGTCAATTTCTGGTCAGTTTGGGCTAGGTGAGACCCTGTCTCATGAAAGAAAAGTGTTGATCTTCTAGAAGTAGAGAGTAATTATCGTGAGGCTGAGGCGGTATTGGAGGGTTGTCAGGTGACAGGTATCACAAAGCAGCTGAAGAAGAAGGCCAAGTTCTACCATTTTACAATAGTGAGGTGTCTCTAGGTCACAGCAATTCATTAGATATATTTTTATGGAAAAAATATAAGAAAGATTTGAAATTCTCCAATACAGAGAACTAACAGGTATTTTGTTTGTTTGTTTGGTTTTGTTTTGGGCTTTGTTTTTTTCTAGACAGGGTTTTGCTGTCTGTAGACCAGGTGGGCCCTGAACACAAAGATACGCCCGCCTCTGCTTCCCAAGTGCTGGAATTAAAGGCATTCGCCTCTGCCACCACCACCCGGCGCTTACAGGTGTTTATAGAGATGAAAATACTACTCACCTTGATATAAGCATTGTACACTGTTTTCATGTAGGAACTATCACACTGTACCCCAGCAAGAGTTACAACTAGTATGTGCTAATTAAAATAAAAAGAAAAGAAAAAGCATAAGAGTCTTCCTTCCTTGGTTCTGAGGAGAGAGGAATCTATGTCATTTAAATTGTCCCTCTTGAGCTTCCTTTGTCCTCATCCTGACAGTGCAGTGACCCTCCTTTGAGGAGTGACCCCTTCATAGAACTGTCATCTGTGTGAGATTTCCTTTTCCTTTTCAAATCTACATACCTACAGGGACAAGGGTCCTTCTCCCAAGCTCCAGATGCAAGTCATGCAGGATGGCTAGTTTTAGGTGTTACATTGACACCTAGAATGACTTGGCAAGAATCTTCATGAGGGCTTGTCTACCTCAGCTTGAACTGTGGGCATGTCTGTGAGAGAGCGCCTTGATTGCAGTGGGATTTGAAGGCCTGCCCACTGTGGGCAGCATCATTCCCTAGGTTTGGGTCCTACATTTTTTAAGAGCAGATAAAGCTAGTTGAGCACTAAGCATGTACATGTCTCTTGGCTCTTGCCCATGGATGTGAATGTGATTAGCGTCTTCAAACACTCCCCACACTTGACTTCTCTACAATAATGTCCTGAAGCTTGCAATCGTGAGCTGAAGTAAGCCCCTAATCCCCTAAATTATCCATTTATTGTTTTTAAAAAAATTGAGAGAAGTCTCACTGTATAGCCCTGGAAGGCCTGGAACTCACAGAGAACCACCTTCCTCTGCTTCCCAAGCGATGTGATCAAGGGCGTGTGCCATGAGGCCCTGGCACAAGTTGCTTTTTATAAGTGTATTTTATTATAGTAATAGGAGAAACAAAACAAAACAAAATAGAATGCATCCTTGAAGCTTTCCTTCAATATTACAGATTAGGATAAGTCAATCGCACTCTGGATACGCCAGCACCTGTTCCTTGAGCTCACTCAGAGTGATGTCACATAGAACAGAAAAAAAAAAAAAAAACCAAACCAAACCAAACCAAACAACCCTTCTCTTACAGATACAGAGACTCCAGGGCAGTGGGTGCTCTGGGCCTTCCCAGTCCTTCAGATTATAGGGCCCAGGGTCAGCAAGAGAGCTCAGGCAGGCCATATGAACATAGGGCTCTGGGGGGGGGGGGCAGTGTAAGGATCTGGCTAAACAGCAGGGACTGGTGTGGATTGGGARCAGTAGCAAGTCAAAAGAGAGGTGGCCCATGCTTGGCCCAGGAGCCTGGCACCAATGAGAACCAGATTTGAACTCCATGTTCCCTACAGGGGTCAGATTGTCCAGAAAGCCAGTGAATTTCTAGGAAGGGMCCCTACCAAGCCCCTTGGCTAAGATTCAACCCCTTGAGTGGTGCCAAGGCTGGTGGAAGCTCAGATACCCTGTCTGTGAGCCTCAGCTTCATGCTCATTTTCAGGTGGGTGCCCTTGGACAAGAGCCATCGGGGTTCAGAAAGCCCAATTACCCCCCCCCCATGTGTCTTCCTTTGTCCATCTCTCTCTTCCTNGGTTGTGGGAGAACCACGATCCCTGGGCCAGGAAGGCACAATTCGGTGAAAAAATGAAGACATACATGCAGGTTTCTTTACATTGTGGAAAAGTCTGTATGTATTTTCTCTAGTAAAGAGCCCTCTTTTAGAGCCCCCTACTTGAGCGTCAGGTTCTGACAATTGCATGCTAAAAAATGTGGCTAGCTAAGCAAGAACAAGGCTAGCATCCCTAGGTTTCACGTAGCATCATTAATATTTTATGAACTGAAGTCTGAACTACACCTGGGTAAGCCAGAGATGTTACTGTGGCTTTCCGGATGGCTGGCGGAAGTCCTGCGTTAGGAAGACAAAAGGCTGTAGCTCTGCGAGCCTCCATTGAGGAAGCTCTGAGCTTAGTGCCTACTCAGATGCAGATTTTCTAGTCTGAGCCCATTGTCTCAGACTAGGCTGGAACCTGAGTGTTCTGCAAAGACTTATCGAAATAACAAAAAGGAACTCCCATACTCCTAMGAGTCCCAGAAGATTCTCCATTTGCAGTGTCATACTTTTCAGGGAACTCCTGTCTCAAACTAAATATGGTTGGAGCAAAGCATTACGAAGGTCATTGGCCAGTAATAAAACTTTAGAGAGTGAGTTACAAATTATTCTCTCGAATCTACATGGTCTTGGCTACCAGGAATAAAAGAGACTAGAAAGGTGCCAAATGAAAAATTATGGCTTCTATGTTGTGGGAACTCTGCCAGCCCTAAGAGGCATTTTTCCCACCTCCATTCTGAAGAATATTATCTTACAGAAGCTATTAGGGCTATCACAGCACCTTTCACAGGGTTTGCCTAAGACCATCAGAAAGCCCAGACATTTACATTATGATTTATAACAGTAGCAAAGTTATAGTTATGCAGTAGCAATGAAAATAATTTTACAGTTGGGGGTCACCATAACATGAGGATCTGTATTGAAGGACCACAGCCCTGGGAAGGTTGAGAACCACTACTCTAGGTCCTTTGAGAATGCTGAACCCAGACCAACTGGCTTCACAGTCCAAGCCAYGCCCTAAGCTGGCTGCCTCCACTGGCCAGATAGCTCAGAAACTACCTGAAAGCAAGCAGGGACCCCCGTCAGGGAATGGGTGTGAGAGCCACCCCCCCACACACAAACATTTAATACCAGGCTCTACATCTAGGGAGAGCCAGCTAAGCCCCCAAGGACAGTGCAGGAGCCAGGGCTGCCTGTTGGCCACACAGAGCTGGCTGAATGGGGCCTTTTGACTTCAAGCTGCCTGGGTGGCGGATTCACTGCCTCCGTGTCACACAGAGCCCACCCCATGCAGCGGTGCAAAGCACTGCTCACACAACTCTGGAGATTAGGAAACATTTTGTCCCAGACCCCACAAGAGAGCTTTGTCACAACACAGCACCAAAAAATGGCCTCTTCTACCCACCTGGTCCAGGAATGACGCTTGCTCTGGTTTTATTTATTTATTTATTTATTTATTTATTTATTTATTTATTTATTTATTTATTTATTTTTGAGACTCAAGGTCCACCTGGCCCAGCCCTATCCTGTCTGACCTCTAGTGTATGGCCTAGTAGGGACAGTGGGTTGGTGGGTAAGAGCAGGGGATAGTCTAACAATATCCTAGRAAAGGAATTGTCTCACCAAAGCAAGACAAAGACCTTTAGGGTTTTTAATTTTTGTTTTTATTTTATTTCCCTTCCTTTCATTTCCACTCCCCTCCCTCCCTCCTCCCCTCCCTTCTTCCTTCCCTCCCTCCCTCCCTTCCTTCCTTCTTGTTTTCCTTCCTTTCCCCTCCCCCCTCCTCCCCTCCCTCCTTTCCTTCTTCCCTCCCTCCCTCTCTCTTCCTTCCTTCCTTCCTTCCTTCTTGTTTTTCCTTCCTTTCTTTCTGTATTGATGATTGAGCCAGAAGCCATAGCATGCTAGGCAAATGGCGTGCCACCGAGTCACAGCCTCAGCGGTGAGACAGGAGTCTGGTACTCATTAAGCAGCAGGCAGGCCAGGGTGCCCAGAAAGACACCCCATGTGATGAACTGGAGAGAGGGGCACCCAACGAGGCTAACTTTGAAACTCAGGTCAACTGCGTGGCAGAGGGGGCTCCTTTTGCTCTTGTTCCCACTCTCTCCCTCAATTCGCAACCCTGCTTACTTTCAAGAGGGTTCTGCCAGTCTTTACAGGACATCCCACTGCCTGTCACCCTGTCACCGGCGATCGCCGGGGACTCCCAGTGTACTCTCCTGCCTCGAATGGCTCTGGACCCAGCCTCACCCCTGACAGACATCCTGTTTGCTCTAAGACAGTAGGAACCAGAATAAACAATAGCTAACACTCAGGATTGCTCTGGACCAAACACCTGTGTGAATTCAAGCATCACCTCCAACAGGAAGCCTTCTCTGACTTCACTCAGCACAATGACCATCTGCCAAGCATCTCTCTCCCAGATTGGATGAGGGCCTAGAGAAGGCTTTTCTCTGATCTGTTGGTCTTTGGTGACTTTCCCAGGAGTAACCTCAAGGGTCAGTTAGGTGTAGATATCCACCTCTCTCTCACCACCAATTTTCTTACCCAGGAACTTAGAGAAAACCTTAAAGTAGAAAAAGCCCCAAGCCACAGAGTATGATCCTGGAACCCAGAGTCTTAGCTATAAAACCCGGGTAATTCTTCCCTCCGCGTAAGTTTTGCTTTTTGTTTTAGTTGCTTTTCTT
>BDUI01015849.1:48024-58178 GCA_002335545.1 Apodemus speciosus
CCTGCCTCTGCCTCCCAAGTGCTGGGATTACAGGCGTGCGCCACCACCGCCCGGCGAGGCCCAAGGTTTAATGGGGGTCTGACAATACAAGGCTTTTTGGGGCGAGTCCTTTCCCTCAAACTCCGTGGGTGCTGGCTCCACTGTTCCACACTGCTCAGCCGGTAGCCTCCTGAATCAGAAACTGTAGGACTGGCAGATCAAGACTTCACCTTGATTCCAGTGCTCCGCCCCAGGCTAGCACCAGGTGTTGGCTAGTGGCTCGCAGGTATTCGCAGGAAGTCACCGGCTCTTAGAACAGTGGGTCAGAACCTCAAAGGCTGGATTGTAGCTAGCCCCAAGGCTGGGGGGAGGGCGCAGTTCCTGACACCGCAAAAATGGCTCACCACTGGCCAACTCAAACCCCGGATCTGTGCCTGGGGGGTAGCCCTCTTGCTTGCCCTCATCCTCACCATCAGGACGAGCTCTTCAGCACTGCTCTGGCTAGGCAGCCCACTGCCACCGTGGGTAGGAGGCAGGGTCAGCCCTCCTGCTCTCATGCCCCCAGGGCAGGCTCCCCTGCACCTGCCCCCAGAACCTCGCCACTGTGCTGCCCAGTCAAGGAGCGGAGGCCTTGTCTTCCAAGTGCTGCAGCTTGCTAGAGGCCGGGCCAGGCATCTCCACGATGTCTCTCAGGAGAGATAGAGGGCTATTCAACTGCTAGTTGGAGACGGCTCTCCTGGCTAGGCAGGTGGCTAGGGGTGGAGTGGGGAGGGCATCACACCAAGCCCGCTCTACTTCTCAACAGAAGAGGGGTGGGGCCGGCTCTCCTGCGCCGCGTCCACCAGAACAGCTCTACTGGGCTGCCTACTCGAGGTGCAGGGTTCGCTCTCCCACGTGCTGCCGCCGGTGATGGGCAGGGCCATCTCTCTCTCTGTCCAGGGATGTCCACATCATCTCTAGGGGTAATATGAGCCACGGGCCCTGCCACTGGATGGCCACCACACACTTGTACATTGCAGTGGCTCCTGCTCCAGTGACCTCTTTGGAACATGCTACACGGCGTGGTGGCAAGCAGGCTTCTACGTGTCTAGAGCATCTGTGTGGCATGGGGCAGGGTCTATGGACATCTTCTCTACCCAGCACCATGTGGTGTGGCAGCAGGAGGCGCCCTGAATGTCTGTGACCCACCCAGGCTGTGCAGTGGAGGACAGGTCCGTGGGTGTCTCWTGTATGCCATGGTGGTCAGCAGGTCTTTAGTTCTAACCTTCACTGCCATCAGCACAACCCTTGCTTTTGTTTTTTAAGAAGGGTCTCATAATGTAGCTCTGGCTGGCCTGGAACTTGCTATGTAGACCAGGCTAGCCTTGAACTCAGGCATCACTCTGCCCCTGCCCTTTGAGTGCTGGGATTAAAGCATAGCCAGGTGCTTTTTTTTTTTTTTTCTTTTTTCTGTGAACAAAACCGTATTGAGTATTCTTACAGGCCTTTTGTGGGTAAATAATTGCCTCGTGGTCATCGAGTTGCCAGTCTGTTGGCTACAGGCATGTTTAGCTTTTACAGACACTTGCAGATGTCTTGCCAGTGGTCCTGCCAGTTCTATGACGGTAACATCGAAGGGCTGGCTCTGGCTGCTGTGTGAGCCTGAGGTGGCCAGTCACTGCTCACACGCTCAGGATGCTGAGGGGGAACAGACAGCAGCTTAGCTCTCTTTCTCTAGTGACACCCCAGCCCATGGGAGGAGCCGCCACACTTGTTAGGGCAGGCCGTCCACCTCAGCTCAGTCGAAAGATTCTCTTGAGGGCATACAGAGAAGTTTGTCTCAAATAGGTAGATCCTATTGAGGTGACGATATCCACAACCCAATGACAAAAACCCAAGCTCCCCAAGTCATTAGGACAGGCATAAGACTGGGCGAGACTTCTGCCTCCAGGCAGTACCTAGAGGCCTGTGCTCAGCGTTGCTGGTGATGAGTCAGGTTCAGCTTAGCTGGGGCAGCACGGCAGATGTTCTTGGCTGAAGGTGACAATATAGAATGTTTGGGAACGTGGAGTGAGTGAGACTCTTACGCCAGAGCCCGTGCCCAGTTTTGATTCCTGTGCGTAAAACTGCATTGAGCGTTCTTTCCTCTGGGCCAGCATGTCATGTTCAGTGATTGGGCCTGCGGCTTCTTGCTTAAGAGCATTCAGGGGCTCTGGGACTCAGTCCCGACCTGGAGTGAGCCTGGTGAACCAGGCTCAGGCAATGTAGTGAGTAAAGAAAAAGTCAGAGGAGAGGAGTGGGTGTGCGTACGGGGAGGCCTGCTGAGCTCTGGGACTGTGCTCGCCTCTGGAGCATCACACCATGTTTTAGTGGCTTTGCTGGTGTTGGTTGCTGTGACTGAGTGTCAAGAGCAACTCAGGGAAGGGTTTATTTTAGGTCTTAGGTTCTGGCATGGAGGCCTGGCAGCTGGGTTTCTGTCCATGGTTGAGGAATTTGCAGCATTAACCTGTTTCATCTCAGTGGATCAGGAAGCAGACACACATTGCCTGACCTGGGAGCCTCCACTGTAAACCATAAGGCCCAGTCTAGTGGCCTTATAACTGTCAGCTGGTCTTCTCTGAACAGTGCCACCAGCTGGGGACCAACTGTTCAAACACATTTCATATTAAAGCCCTGTYACAATCTTAAGTGAAAAGGGTCCTGGCAAAGCACTGGGCCATGTGGCATAAAGTCTCCTTGGGAAAGAATCAGACACTCAGTCTAGTCCCTACTCCACTTTCTTCTCTGCTGTCATTGTCTCTCACTTCCCCTCCTCTCCTCTCCCACCGTGTGGATTTCGATAGTCTCCTTGGAAATTTGATGCATGATAAAAGTGGTTTGAAATTAGAAATCACAGTGCATGTACAGTGGCCTGGCTTAATCGTGCAGTTGTGGCAAATAAAATGGGACCCAGTGACACCCACTGTTCCGTAGACCTGCTCAGCCGGGTGTTTCACATCTTTTCACAAAAGCTCAGCACAGTGGGTTCATTGTCTCTGCTGGCACTTGAGCAGCTGAGGGGCTGGCATCGCTAGCCTATCTCCAGGGAGGGTTTCCAAATAGGGTGCTGAACAGGGCGAGATTCATGTCAAGTCCCTGACTCCCTTAAGAGGCTCAACCTGGATTTTCTCCTGAAATCTTGTCAAGTTCCAGAATCTGGGCCTGGGCCAGTACGGACCAGGCTTGGCTTCAGTTCTCGTGACCTGGAGAGACCTGAGCAGGGAGGGATGGAATATTCCTTTCCTGAAGGCTGCCCAGTCTATTAAAGGCCATCAATGGAGCCTGCCAAATTGTCTAGGCCTGAGCTTCTGATAGCCCATAGCTTTACCTCCATAGTACTCTTTGGGGTTGATTCTCCCTGGTGCTCTGTGTGTGTGTGTGTGTGTGTGTGTGTGTGTGTGTGTGTGTGTGTGGCCAAGGGGCCTATATTCAAGGAGCTCATAACATAGACAACAGAGAAAAACATTTTCTAAATGGGAAGAAGGTTTTGAAGACAAAGTTGTCCTTTGGTATCCATGAACTTATGAAAGATTGGTTCCTAGACCCCCAGTGATTGGATGTTCAAGTCCCAGATATAAAATAGTGTAGTATTTGAATGTGTTGTACAAACATTGTTTTGTAAGCTTTATATCATTCGTAGATTGCTTATAATACTTAATACAGAGTTAATGCTGTTAAGTAGTGTACTGGTTTGTCTTTGTCCACTTGACACAAACTAGATTCACTTAGAAAGAGGGCACCTTACCTGAAGAATTGCCTCTGGAAATTACCCAGATTGGCTTCTGGGCATGTCTGCGGGGCATTTTCTTTGTTAAGGAATGATGTAGGAGAAGCCAGCCCATGGTGGGTAGTTATACAACCCTGGGCAAGGCATCCTGGGTTGTATAAGAACAGTGGATGAGTAAGGCATGGGAGAAAGCCAGTAAGCAGCTTTCTTCCGCCATCTTTGCTTACAGGTTCCAGGTTCCTGCTTGGCTTCCCCTGGTGGTGGATGGACTGGAACCTTAGGCCAAATAAACTCTTTCCTCCCCCAGGTTGCTTCGGTCAGTGCTTTCTTACAGCAAAACCGAAGCAGACTGGATCAGCTATTTGATGTTTCTTTAGAGACTAGTACCAAGACAAGGACCATGCATGTTCAGTACAGATACATTTCCCCCAAAGACTCCTCCTTAGCGGATGGATGGCGGTAGTTGTTAGGAGTGGGAGGAAGGAGCACAGGGAATTGCTGTCTGATGGAAACAGGTTCTTGGTGGCAAGATGAATCCTTTCTGGATGTGTCTGGAGGGGATGGCTATAGACCAGGGTGAATGTATACTGTGTCCTCAACTGGACACTTCAAAGCATTTGAAATGTTCTGTCTATCTTACCATGGTTTTTTCTGCTAAGATGTACTTGCTGAAGACAGTGGAACTGGAGAGATGGGTCTGCCTATCATGAATGAGTTCAAGATGTCAGACGCTGGCAGGAGCTGGCAGGGTGAGGGGACTGGTTAGGGTGATGAAAATGTTCAGTGCCTTGACTTGCCCATAGGTGGTGGTAGGGGTACATAGGCTAGGGTGGGGGGCACAGGAGTTGGAGAAGGGCACTAGAAAGCCTCTAGGGCAGTGTTTTCAACTTTCCTACGGTGGTTCTCCTACTGCTGTGACCCATTACTACCGTTCCTCAGGTTGTGGTGACCTCCAGTCATAAAATATTTTCACTGCTACTTCTACTTCTTAACTGTAACTTTGCTACTGTTGTGAATTGTAATGTAAATATTTGTGGTTTTTGGTAGTCTGAGGTGACACCTGTGAAAGGGTCATTTGATCCCCTGAGAACAGCTACTCTAGAGTGATGTTTGAGCCGAGAAGCCATTCCAGAAGATCCTAGCAGGGGAAGGGCATACGGCGGTCCAGTACTTCTGGGGGGGTTGGGGTGGTGGGGTGGTGGGGTGGTGGGGTGGTGGGGTGGTGGGGTGGTGGGGTGGGGAACAGCGACAGCTAAGAGTGCAGACTTAGCTTCCGTGTTGTTGTGTTGTCTTTGTACCACCTCTGAGTCCTGGTAGGGAAGTGCTCTGCCTCCCTCTGCCTTGCCTCTCCCTGCCAGCCCTTGGCAGAACTACTGGGCACCTTTGGCCTGTCAAGATGGCCGTAGTTCTGGATGTCCACCGATGCTCTGCCCTTAACTAGTCTGGCGGCCTGAGTTTTGCTTCTCGCTAGGTTGAGTATTGAGGGGTTGTAGACCTCAGGAGCCTCACAGGATGGGAATCCAGTCTCTCCATGTGACATTTCTTGGGACTCTTTTGAGCCCCGCTTTGCACTGCTATAAATTGGAGCCGAGTGCAGCTTTGTTTGAGAACTCTGTTCTCTGAGAATTGCAATCAGGTGAAGTGCCTACTGGTACCTCGTGGCTAATGCTCATGGAAAGATTTTGCAGTGGTCTTGAAAGTCCTTGTGCTTGGCACTTCAGACAGCCCGTGGTACTTCATCTGTTGTAGAATGTCACTCCCTGAGCATGAATCTGTCCTGGAATGTCATTCCCAGCATCACTGCTGTGTTTGCTCTATGGCATTCAGCCCTGAGGCCCAGCACAGCCCATAGGCTGCTCAGCTGTCCCAGGTGGGACCAGCCTTCCCAGGTGTTGCTCCTGCTGCCTCCACCAACTATCCAGCACGAACCTGCCATCATGCATATTCTTCAATAACAAAGAGGTTGTTGTTGTTATTATTATTATTTTACATTTTAAAATTCTGAGAGAGAGAGAGAGAGAGAGAGAGAGAGAGAGAGAGAGAAGAAACTCCTGCAGCCATTGCTTTCTCCACATAATTCTAACAATACGATATGGTCTTTGATTTACAGCCTGAAGGGCAGAGAGTTTGCGTCACATACTGGAATCAGTACCAGGGAATAAAGCAGGAGTTGCATATTATTTGTCTCACCCCCAAACCACATCTCTTGATGTATTTAGATTACAGGATTATGAAGCCTCCGTGTTTCAGGAGCAGCACCAGGGAAATATAGATGGAGAGGCAGTATCTTCTTTGTACGTGATGGGAAGGGTGGCATGTGCCACCTTTCTCTTCTGTTCTCCAGAGAAGAGCTTGCATAGAAGAGCTTGGTGTATGGCGTGAGGCCTTTCTCCCCACCCCACAGCTCCTTACAAGTGCATTTTAGGAAATGGTTTCCCTGCACACCTGTGGGTTTTCCACTTGGTCTCCCTGGTGCTCGCTGCTTTTTAGATACTTCTAGGGCCTCTGCGTTAACTTTCTTCCTATTGAGGGGGGGCTTTCTTGCCAACTCTAGGGACAGGGCTGCCACTTGTCACCCCTACAATCTGCAGGAGCAGGGACTGCTGGAAGAGTGTTTTCTTCTTTTCTTGGGAGCAATCTAGGAGTCTTGGCCAGCTACTTAGACAAACCAGTTGAGGGCTTTCTCAGGAGTCAGAGTCCATGCCAGCTGGGACTGGATGCAGTAAGAACCAGGTGTCCTCAGTGACCTGTATGTCAGGGGAGGTCTCCTGCAGACATACTGGAGCAGATGCACGGTACCTCATCCCCTTGTGACCCACCTTAGGGACTGCCAGGCATGAGAACGCCTCCCTTACCTGCTAGTCTTGGGGCAACTTCTAGAAGGATGCCTTGGGCTATGTGAAATCCACCCAGGTTCCTCTTCCTCTCCTGTTACCGGAGGGGTGGGTTTAGTAGGGAGCTGTTGGTGGCACAGTCTTCCTTTTTGCAGGTAACTTTGCTCTTACATGTTTTTAATACTAAAGAGAGTTTCCTGAGAATGAATTTTCAAACTATTTGAAACCTGAACATGTAGAAACATTTATACAAATGTCAGGACAGGAATAATTATAGTAATATACTTTTTCTTTATGTTGCTTGATGTCGTCTGATGCTTTTGTTCTTTACCAACTTGATGTGAGAATTCAAGTGCTTGAGGATCGCCTAGCTGTGAGAGCTTGTGATAGAAAATCCCATGGCCGGAGGGAGGCTGGGCAGAGCAATGGAAAGAGGAGAGGGAAGAACCTGAGAGGCCAGCGGAGAGTCTGCACTGACCCCTGGACATGCTCAGAGGGCAACACTGGGCCTGCAGATTATATCCCATCTCAGCCTTTTATTTTTGCATAAATGTTCTCTGGCAAAGAACTTGAGAGCATCACAACCTCCCATTACCCTCTACTCCAAGCTTGGTCAGTGCTAGCATTTTACTGTTGCTTTGCTTTTCCCATCTGCCTGTCTCTCTGCATCATTTGAGATAAAGCTAGTGAGTCAATGTCCTTTTACCGCCTTCTGACTCTTGCCAGTGTTTAATTTCCTATAAACAAGAGTATCCTGCATCAAGGAGACATTGCTGTAGTCAGGATGTGAGAATCACATCCGTGCACATTCCTCCAACGGTTCCCTTTGTAACAAAGGGAAACCCTGTGAGTGCTCTGCATTCCAGCATCGTGTTTCCGTGCTCCCATGCTCCCTGGCCTGGAGCACCAACTCTGTCGCTGTTCTCTGGTGTTGGTGTTTGAGGCGTGTAGCTGCTTGCTTTGCATGTTACCCTTCTCTTAGCACAGTGCTTCTTCATGACTAGATCCTGGTCTGTGCACTTCTTGGAATCACCTCAGGAAGGATGCTGTGTCTCAGCACTGCTTGCAGGGGGCCCACGATGGCCAGCCATCTCCTTGCCACGGAGACCACATGCTTTAAGGGGTCAGGTCCCATTGTCTTGAGTTCGCAGACTTTGCCTTTGTCATTAAATGCCCAAGGGCAAATAAGTTGAGATTTTACCTGTCAGGCTACACACCTCAGTCCTCATCCATTTGTTCTCTAGCCTTGCTTCCGTGGATGATTGCTGCCGAACTGTCATGATGCTTGCTCAATGGTTTCTTCAGCTCTTACAGAGTGTCTCCCCTCACCGTAGTATGAACACCACCACAGTATAAATACTGTGTGAAGTTAGGGTTGACACATGGTATTTGCATGTAGATATATGTTGTCAAGGGATCACCATAGTCGAGGGAGTTCATTCTCTATGGACAAGAAAGTCTTCTTTTCGTTGATCCACTTATGCTACACAGACTCTTAGTTTAGTTGGTGGTTTTAATCCTTTCTCACTGTTTATTCTGATGCCCATATTGCCTGTCTGGTGTGTTTGAAGCTCCTAAAGCCCTGTGTTCTTCTGATGTGCCTGCTCTTTCTTGAGCACCACATTGCTTTCTGGTCTAAAATGTTCTGCATTTATTCTGTCTTCCTTCTTCCAGGCCTGGGACCTGATGCTTCTTCCGAGATACCTGGGTTCTCRTAGTGAAGAGTAGTATTGGAAGCTGAAGACTGGGGATGTCACTGGTGGGCCTTTGTGTCTCAGTTCTCTTTGTAAACAGCTAATAGGTGTCTCTTTGTATGTGATATATACTACATCTACGCTTATCTGTGCTACCATCTTTATTTTATTTTCAAGGCCATTACTTTTATACCGAACTTTCCGTTTCCGATTTAGCACCACAGATTTTTTTTCTATAAAAAATTATTAAAATTGTCTATTTTATTACCCCCACTGGGAGTCCTGCTTGGCTACAGGAAGTGGCTACTTCAAGATCCATATCTTCTACTGCTAGGAGTCTCAGAGTTGCCTCCAGGGCCCTCCTTGTTATTTGGCTTCTTGTTATTGGGCTAATATGCAAAATAAATAAAGAACTCATGAAGTTAGACACTAATAAGCCAAATAACCCAATTAAAAATGGGGTACAGAGCTAACCACAGGGTTTGTTTTTCCCTTTCCACTCTGCACATTTGTGTCCCTTTCCTGGTAGAAAGAAAGCCTCTCTATACACACACAGCTTGCCTGGCTGCACGCTCCCTCCTAGAATATGCTAAGTACTTTCTGATATGTACTAACCAGCTCTCCATACTTAATCTGAGTGAGGCCGTTCCTCTCTAGCGTGAAGCTGTGGTGCAGATTCTGCTCTGCAAAGTTCCTTGGGATCATCTCGCCTCTCCTGTTCAATGCAGTCACACCCATTTCTTTGAAATGAGAACAGGTCACTTGTTTCTTCTCAGTTTCACTTTAGGGTCCCTGTACTTATTTATTGTATTTATTTTTATTGAATACGTGAATTTGGGAGCAGTGTATTTTTTGTACTTCAATAAGAGGGCAGAATTTTCTTTTTCTTATTTCCTCTTCTGTTTGCGAGTCATCAATTTGGAGACCTGCAGAGAGTGGGGGACAGGAGCAGCGTGTCTCTGGAGAGCAGCAGAAGCCCTGGAAGGCGCTGGGGTTGAGCTAAGGCTCTGCCCTCGAGTTGAGGTGGGGCTGAGCTGCCCAGGCTCTGCTGCCTTCCGTGAGCGCCTCCTTTCCAGGCCCTTGGCCTCCATGATAGGATTCCTCTAGTCCATCCGTAGGCACTGTGTGCATTCCTGTTTTAATGAGTTGTTGAGTGGGAGTGGCTGTCTGTTTTCTTCACTGCTGGGACACCCGAGCCTCAGCTTCTTACCCACCTCAGGGTCTTGCCTGTTTTGCTAGGAAGTGAGAGTTAAGAGAGCCTTGGTCTTGTTCTCAGAGGTCCTCAGGCGAAGCCTGGGAGTCTTCTTCCCTCGCCACAGACAGTGCGTGGTTGCTTTGAATAGAAGTAGCTTCTCTGGTAATACTTACCGTTTCTATGTTCAGGACTTACGTTTTAAGTCACACTCTGTTGCTGTTCTTAGAGCTTTATACTGTATTAGGGAACACAGGGGCTGGACAAATGAGCTCACCATCCAATGTGCCGTGGGAAGCTGTGCTCATATTACCAAGCAGGTAAGTGGGAGATGGGGGGTTCTGGGAACATTGAACKTGGTTACAACACCTCTCTGTGGGAACAAGGCCAGCTCTGAGACTTCAAAGATGGGTCCTGAATCCATGAACAAGTTTGATAGACAGAGAGCAGGTGCTGCCCTCTCTTCCTCTCTGCGGAGCGCAAGCCTTGCTGGACTAGAGTTAGCTGTCCCTGCCAGAGTTCTCATTTGCCCACTGTGTCCTCACAACCCTGAGCTATGAGAGGCCTGGGCTGCCAGAGTCTTCCTGAGGCAGCAGTTCCAGGCGCTCGGGGTGGGGGTGGCGGTGGATGGGGGGGTGGGGAGGGTAGCTGCCCTGCAGAGTGAGGTGTGTGGGGGCCAGGCAGAGCTGTCTGACCCTGCAAGACTCTAG
>BDUI01015855.1:16962-27299 GCA_002335545.1 Apodemus speciosus
TCCACTTAATGTTTGGCTCTGGGTCTCCCATCAGTTTTTATTGGTTGCTGGGTAAAGCCTCTCTGTTGACAGTTATGCTGGGCTCCTGTCTACAAGAATGGCAAAATGCCATTAATAGTGTCAGGGCTGGCTGTCGCTCATGGCTTGTGTCACAAGCTGGGCCAGTCTTTGGTTGGTCCTTTCCTCAAATTCTGCTCTGTCTTTTACCTCGTGTACATCTTGTAGGCAGGACAAATTGTGGRTGTAAGGTTTTGTGGCTGGGTTAGTGTTATAGTCGCTACATTGGAAATCGTGCTCAGTTACAGGAGATATCTGTTTTGGCTCCACATCCCCCATTGCTAAGAGTCTTAGCTAGGGTCACTCTCATAGATTACTGGGAGTTTCCATTGTCCTAGGCTTCTAGTTCATCCCAGAAATGTCACCCAATCCAGTTGTCTCTCCTAGTACTCTCTCCCACTGTCTTCTTACTACCTCATTCCTCCTGTTCCCATCCCCCAATAAAAGGGTACTATTACTTAGTTTCTTTGGGTCTGTGGATTGTAGCATGGTTATCCTGTACTTTATGACAAATATCTACTTGTAAGTGAGTACATACCATGTTTGTCTTTTTTGGGTCTGGGTTATCTCACTCAGAATGATCTATCTGCCTGCAAATTCCATGCTGCCATTGTTTTTAATGGCTGAGTAATGCTTCATTGTGTAAATGTACCACATTTTCTTTATCCACTCTTAGTTGAGGGAGATGTAGGTTGTTTCCAGTTTCTGGCTATTATGAAGAAAGCTGCCACGAATATAGCAGAGCAAGTATCTTTGTGGTATAGTGGAGCTTCTTTGGATATCTGCTCWGGAGCTGGATAGCTGGGTCTTGAAGTAGATCTACTGCCAACTTTGTGAGAAACCACTAAATTGATTTCCAAGGTGGATGTACAAGTTTGTACTCCCATCAGCGGTAGAGGAATGTTCCCCTTGCTCTACATCCTTACCAGCATGAATTGTCAGTTGAGCTTTTGRTCTTAGCCACTCTAATGGATGTAAGATAGAATATCAGAATCATTTTTGCATTTCCCTGATGACTAAAGATGCCTTTAGATTCCTCTCCCCTAACAGAGCTGCCTTGTCCCTCAATAGAAGAAGTGCCTAGTCTTACTTCAACTTGATATGCCAAGGCTGGTTGATATCTGTGGGAGGCCTCCCAGTATATGAGGAGAGGGAAAGGAGGGGTGGAGAAGATGAAGGAGAGGAAGCTGTGATCCTTATGTAAAATACATAAGTACCTTAATTAATAAAAAATTACAAGAGGAAGGATGAATGCTAATATTCCCATTTTGTAGGCAGAAAAATTAAGGCTGTAGACAGGAAGGCACAACTCTTAGGCACAACTGAAGGCACCAAGTTCAGGGCTATGTAGGCTACAAACCAATCYGTGTTCTCTCTTCTTGGCTTAGAGGGCTTAAGACCAATAGGCAAACTCTAAGATGAACAGGTTACAGGGCTACACCATCTCATAYATGTCTTTAAGCRTGACTTTTCTCAACACTGTGACAAGTGTCTGTCAAGATGGCTTTCGGGGGAGGAAAGGTTTACTTTGGCCCATGGTTTCCAGGTTCCATTCTGTCCTGGTGGGGGAAACATTGTGGCAAGAGCACATGATTGAGTTTTGCAAGGAGGAGAGCAGGGAGCCAAGAGCGTAGGCCAATCCAGAAGATGGTATGACCTTCAAGGACATGCCTCTAGTGACATATTTCTACCAACAAGGACCTATATCTCAAAGGCTCCCTACCCCCCCACCCCCCCGAGACTACGGCTGGTGAGAGGCCAAATAGTCAAACCCTGGGGCCTGTGGCAATGTTGTAGACTTCAGCCCCAACAAAGGCTGTTTTTATTTTTTCAGTTGAACTGAAATTCTTTCATTTTGATGAAACGAGTAAATGAGGAGAGAAGGTAAAAGAGGGAATCTCAGGGCCCCAGTTGATCTGATTTTTCTTACAAGGCTTGAAGTCAGACCCATACCCAGAGGCTCTGTCACAGCTGGGTAAGATGGGGACCATGTCTGCCTGTCATCTCCAGCGTGACGCTGGTGTCTGCTTCTTTCTGGCTGGATAGGACATAATTGCTCCCCGGGCTGACAGTGACAAATGGTGGTGTGGGAAGTGGATTCCTCTGAGTGATGGGATGGGCTTATGTTTCTCAGCTGGCAGAAACAGCCCTTGTYAGAGAGCAAGAGGGGGAGGTGTTCTTCTCAGCTTGAGGCCTCATGGGCATGGGAGCAGTTCCCAGATGTGAGCTAGACTCTTTTGGGATATGGGGAGTCATAAGATATATGCCAGGGCTTTGTTTTCTCGGCTACAATAATCTCTACCTGAAGCTTTGTTTTTCTGTTTCACATATCTGTGGTCAAGCATTATCTGAAGATACAAAGTAGGAAAATCACAGGAATTATCCATTCAAAGTTTTAAGTCTAGAGTATTTTGAAGAGTGTGATGATATCYCTTCCTTGTCTAGAATGTGAAATGTCCCTTTATCTAGCATATCCAACTTGTATGTGCTTCCTTCTCTCAGTCACTTAGTAACTGTCTGGAAAAACAGATCAACTACAGTGCACCCATTTTAGTATTTTGGTGYGATGTTCACCTAGTCTCTGTTTTATTTTATATTTCCAAAGGTCACAATAGTGGTACTAAAACTTTGACACAGTATATGATTATAATTATTTTATTATTATCTATTACTGGTAATGTCTATGGCCTCTAAATTCTAAATTAAATTTAAGATATATAGAACACCAAAACATATATATCAATTTTCAAGTATCTTTTGAGCAGCTTGGGACATCTTTCCAGTGGATAAGGGTGTCAGCCCAACTTTGACACCAAGGACCCAAAGCCCCACCCTACCAGTTACAGCATGACCTACATTCTTCTTGTGAATAGCCATTAAAGTGGAAATAGATTTATTGAGTTTCATCCTTCTTCATTTAAAAACTAGGAAAACTAGGCCCTTTGAGAAAAGCTTAGAAAATGCAAGATGATAACAAGGACAAAGCCAAGTCGATGGCATGTAATTTTAATCAGAGGGACCCATTTGAGATTGGCACCTCTTGTAGTTAGGGATGGCTGTAGTAGAGGCTTTGAGGTAGGGGTGCATGGTTAAACATTCTCCACTTTCAACTCTAGCCTTTATGACCCTGCACAGACTCTCTTTTCTCTCTGATAGACTCATGCTGTATTGGTCAGGGTTCCCTTGAGTCACGAGGCTTATGACTGTCTCTATATATTATGGGAATTTATTCTAATGATTTACAGTCTGTAGTCCAGCTAATCCAACAATGGGCAGCTATGAATGGGAAGTCCAAAAATCTAGTAGTTGCTCAGTCCCACGAGGCTAGTTGTTTCAGGTGGCCTTCTGTATCAGCTGGAGAAGTAGGTTCCAACATGTATGGTGGCAAGTAAGTGCAAGGAGGCAAAGATGTGTGTCTTCTTCCAATGTAGGTCTCCAGCAGAAGGTGTGGCACAGATTAAAGGTGTGTGTTACCACACGTGGATCTCGAACTTGCTTTGTCCCATACTGGCCTTGAATTCAGAGATCTGCTTGCCCTAGTCTCCTGAGATTAAAAGTGTGTACTAACTTGCCTGGGCCTAAGCTTTTAATAGCCACTATGTCTCAAGATCTCCCTGTTAAGATCCAGGYCAGAAACCTGTGTCTTCCAGCCTTAAGATCTGGATCACAGGTATCCTCCCATTTCTGAATTGTAGTTCATTCCAGATGTAGTCAGGTTGACAACTAGGAATAGCAATCTCATGCAGTGAAGACCTTCAAGACTTGTGACAGTTGAGCTACTGTCAGAAGGAGCCTGGGTTATTCAATGACCAAGAGAACTTTTCTGTAAGGCCATGAGCAAAACTTAAAGACTTTTTTTTCTGCTTAGTATCAGAGGTTACAGATCTTAACCAGTTCTGAATACTTTGTATACTCTTGCTATAAGGATATGTATATGTGCATACACACACACACACACACACACACACACACGCACACACACACACACAAGAGTTGTATCTTAAAACTGTTGCCCATCACCTGCTTTAGTTTCTGAAAAGACTTGTGAACATCCCCATGATAGAGGCATGTTTAATCACTTTATTGCCTGAATATTATTTCATTCTATGTATATTCCACAATTCAACAAATCCCCTCTTTACGGACATTAAAGTTACTTCCCATTTAAAAAATTGTATAAGTACTTTCATGACTCGCAGGTTGATACAAAACTCTTTACATGTAACAAAGCACTTCCTTAGGACACTTCCCTCAAAGTTAAATCATTTGACTGCATTTTAATGATATTTGCTTATCAAAGGAAAGTCTATGGAAAAAAAAGTACTGGTTTAAAAATCAGGAGTGTGAAAGTTCTATCCTTCCAAAGCCAACAACTCAATGCTAATTCTGATAAGTGAAAAAAAATAATGTCCTTTTCATATATTGCTNCAGAAACCTGTGTCTTCCAGCCTTAAGATCTGGATCACAGGTATCCTCCCATTTCTGAATTGTAGTTCATTCCAGATGTAGTCAGGTTGACAACTAGGAATAGCAATCTCATGCAGTGAAGACCTTCAAGACTTGTGACAGTTGAGCTACTGTCAGAAGGAGCCTGGGTTATTCAATGACCAAGAGAACTTTTCTGTAAGGCCATGAGCAAAACTTAAAGACTTTTTTTTCTGCTTAGTATCAGAGGTTACAGATCTTAACCAGTTCTGAATACTTTGTATACTCTTGCTATAAGGATATGTATATGTGCATACACACACACACACACACACACACACACACGCACACACACACACACAAGAGTTGTATCTTAAAACTGTTGCCCATCACCTGCTTTAGTTTCTGAAAAGACTTGTGAACATCCCCATGATAGAGGCATGTTTAATCACTTTATTGCCTGAATATTATTTCATTCTATGTATATTCCACAATTCAACAAATCCCCTCTTTACGGACATTAAAGTTACTTCCCATTTAAAAAATTGTATAAGTACTTTCATGACTCGCAGGTTGATACAAAACTCTTTACATGTAACAAAGCACTTCCTTAGGACACTTCCCTCAAAGTTAAATCATTTGACTGCATTTTAATGATATTTGCTTATCAAAGGAAAGTCTATGGAAAAAAAAGTACTGGTTTAAAAATCAGGAGTGTGAAAGTTCTATCCTTCCAAAGCCAACAACTCAATGCTAATTCTGATAAGTGAAAAAAAATAATGTCCTTTTCATATATTGCTCCTTGTTGATTGTTAATTTTGAACAACTTTATTTGTTCAACTATATTTTTCAGCCCTGAATGTTGCCAGTTGCCTCTTCTTATTATTCTTTAATAGCCTTTTGTCTGTTAAGGATAATATTTGTTGGTATATTTTGTTTAACTTTAATGTAGTTATATTCTTCATATTCTTTCTGAGGAGAAATTTTCAAGTTTTATTTCTGTCTTTCTTCCATTGTTTAGGACCATTGTCCCTTCAGGGAACCAAGACCAGAATATGGATATATTCTCCACATTTTCTTCCAACATTTTTATTGTTTTATCCTTCCTCTTGCCTTTATGTCTTTAACCCTTCTATTACTTGCAAAGGAGATGTAATCATCTGGCTTTAGGTTATACTAAAAGCCACAAAGAAAGAACAATGTATGGTCAATGCACTAAGTGTAGTTCAGGCTGCCTGGCCTGCAGCCCTAGGGGGAGACATTTAATTCTGAAGTTAAGCAGGGCAGTCATGGCCAGGTGATGGGGGCGATCATCATAGCCTGAGTCTTAGAGACCACTAGAACATTAAAGTCAGTGGTTGTGGCTTAAATCCTTAGACCTAGACTATGGTATAGAATTAAGAAAAATGAGTGCATATATTCACAAACATTTCAGCCCAAGAATGCTAACCATAGCTTTGTAATATATGTAACATATTGTACTCAAATGTAGAACAACCAAATGGCAGTTCAAAGGAGAATATATAGTGATAGTACACACAATGGAATACTACTTAGCAATAGAAACAGACCATCTCTTCATACACTTGGGAATGCAGATTAACCTTACGTCCTTCATTTTGAACAAAGCTAGGCACAAGCCAAGAATATGCAGTGTGAATCTATATGTCATTTTAGATTTGGGCCAACCAATTTGACTGCTAATAATGGTCAGACTATCAGGTACCTCTTGGGTTGCAGTGTTCCCTGGGATGATGGATGAGATCCTTCAGAAAGGATGGTAATAAATGCTCTCTGAGCTAATTTGGGTAGCAGGGAGGTAGGTGTGTACACATATAGACATTTATCAAATTGCATGTTTAAGATTTATATACTTCACACTGTTTTTAAAGTAAGTTTAATAAAAGAAGGTCCTGATCATGGGTGAAAAATTGTCATCTTCACTCTACACGTGAAGCAACTGAATCCAAGAGATGTGATTTGTTTTGAGTAGACATTTCAAGCCAGAGCTGTCTAGATTCCAGGAGGGAGCCAAGGAGTTACAGAATGGTGACTCCGTTGACTAGGACAGGCTGGAGCTGCACGATTTGCCACCATTCCTGAGAGATTTGGGCAGGGTAAAGAGAGCCACGGGTAGTCAGTCTCAGGATATTAGCCAGTAAGGTCACAGCTTCAACAGAAGAAACTTGTTACATTCTTTCCATCCCCATGTTGAGTGGTCTCCCACTCTTTTGGGTGTTTGTCAATATGAACTGGCAGCCCCTGGTACTTACTGGGAGCCAAGGGCAGATTTCTGGTATCTCTCAGTCACTTGGGCATTTGCTTTGGTAAAAAGCAAGCAGCAAAGTGATATGAATAACCAGTCTACAAAGCCACACACCTAAGCCCACTAGAAACAGGGAATAGCATGGGCTACCGTTCAGCACATACTTTTCCAGGGCTGGAAATACCCTGCCAGCTTCTAAATATATGCTAGAAACCATATACAAGGATCAAGTGATACACACCTGCTAGACCATTCTTGCCAGCTTTTCACTTTGCATGTCTCCATTACACACAGGAGATGTGTTAGYAACCCATGGACAGTGTCAATGATGTTAAACATTCATTGATGACTTGTGCAGTCCAGCCATAAGTCCCCCCCCCCCAATACAGCTTTCTGCTGCTGTCCACGGTCCTATTTTAGCTTACAGTCCCTGGCCTCTGCTATTTGCAAGGACTTTGGGAGACAAGGAGGTAAGGGACTGCAGGCTTGTGCAAGAGGAAGCTATACCTTCTCGTGGAACTTCTCAGGAAACTGGCACACACGTTTACTGACGTGAGAGCAGTTCATCTCTAAGGTTCCATTTCTAAGGGAGAAAAAGCAATTGTTAGGAGTCCTTAAACGAAGGCAAAAGCAGACCTCATTTAGAGCTGATTGCTGCGTCCTAGGGACCGGCAGCATTTGCTGTCAGTCACAGGTTAACCACAGGGCACTAGTGCCAATTCTGAAGCCTCCTAGACCTTTCATTCCCTGGAAGGAAATTGCCAGCAGAAGTGAAGAGTCATTAGAAAGAGAGGTTGGAGGTGGAGAGTGGGTAGTAAAGCAGACCTGCATTCTCTTCTTACTAAGAAAGAAGCCAGGGTGGGGATTTCAAAGTCCCGTTGGATCCCAGTTAGACCCACCTAGAAACATGCCTTCAACCTGTGGCAACATTGTATTAAGAGCCTACGGAGTAGGGGGTGCTTCAAGTCTCAGAACCATGGAGCCTGCTCTGTGGACGCCCACAGTCAGTAGAGGGATACAGAATATCCTTCGTTACTTTTAGGTTAATTCAGAGTTACTATGTAACAAAGGCTGAAAGACACATGTCTCAGAATTCCAGCTACCTGCAAATGGTGTGTGATCAATKGGTAGGAGCTAAATGAAGAAGTTGACTACATGTGTAGGTAATGGTTTTCAACTGGAGGCAGTRCTGTCTTCCATGGGATTTGGGCAATGTCTGGAGACACTTTGATCCCAACTAGCAGTACTAGTTACTAGTACAGAGGAAACAGAGGACAGAGATGCTTTAAAAAACCCAAYAAGGGCTGGGGTGTGAGTGAGGGTCTTCCCATTTAGTAAAGTACTTACTGTGCAACCCACATAAAAATGCTGCTAATCATGGTGCATGCTAGTAACCCAGCACTGGGGAGGCAGAGATAGGTCTGTATCTGGGGCTCATCTATTAGTAAATCTAATTAAATCAGTGAGCTCCAGGATGATTAGAGACCCTGCCTTAAAATAAAATAAAAATGGAACATGGTGAAAAGCCCCTGAATAATGGTACTGTATATAAGTTCACCACTACACCTGGACACTCATGCACACACACACACACACACACACACACACACACACATGCTCACTCACACATGTGCACATGTCTATATAACCCCTACATGGGATTATACATCCCCAAATACTCATTGTAGTGAACCACTGCTAGGAGTGAACAAAGAAGCGAGAAAACGTCTGCTTAAACTCCTGAACACTCTACCCTCTAATCTTGTGCCAGTGCCTCCTAGTGACTGACCTCAAGTAGAATCCAGAGCCTGGGAGATCAGTGGGGGCAGCCTGGAGGAGTCAGCCTTCCCTGCCCCATCTGTGTTGTTGCTTGGTGCCCTTACAAGGTGAGAGGACCCAGCTGAACCACAGCTCCCAGGAGCTCTCCTCCTGCTCAGACAGCAGGGCAGATGCTTGGTGGCCCCAGGCTGCTCTCTTTGTCATCTTTGCTCCTCCTGCTGCTGCTGCTCTTTTAATGTTGGCTGTCAGAATGAGGGCAGGCCATGAAGGTGGGAGCTGCAGGGAGAGAGAGAGAGAGAGAGAGAGAGAGAGAGAGAGAGAGAGAGAGAGAGAGAGAGAGTAAGACGCTGGGAGGAAGCTGTGCCCACGAAGCTGCTGAAATGTGGATTTTCAAGCAGCTTCACAAACTTCTCACCCCCTACCTGGCCTGGATGAGAAAGTACGAATTAAGTAGCTAAAATATTTTTTTCTAGCACAATGAACTTTAAAAATGGAATTGCTGTGCAGAGCAATGAGTGATAGTTCAGTAAACAGGCTAAGTACAATTACATTATGGCTGTTTCAGCTCTGACATTTCTTGGGGAACAGAATAGCATCTGCTTGGAGGTTTGGAGGCCAGGTTACTCTCACTTCTTAGAGCGCAGGGCCTCCMAGTTAGGAATCAAAGAGCATCCGAGTGGTCCCTCTGGTTTAAAGGGACATTTCAGACTTTTGACTATCATGAATTACATACTGCCTCTCCTTCAGTAATAGTAGAATTTAAGAATACATCAAAACAAGTGAATCTGCTGAAAACAAACAAACAAGGGGGAAAGCAGGAACTCTGTTTGTTCCCACCACAGCCTTCCTGTGTGGCATCACAGACAGAGAAGAAATAGATGCTAAGTGTGCACTTCAGTCAATGGCTGAAAGAAGCAGTGTGTGTGTGTGTGTGTGTGTGTGTGTGTGTGTGTGTGTGTGTGTGTGTGTGTGAACTCACAGCAGACACTGAAAGCCAGAGCTCAAGACCAGAGCAGCTTCCCATGCAGGAGTGAGCAGTGCATCCCCAGCTGCTCTGTATGCTACACAGAACTGCTGAAGGTGTCTTGAAGAACAGGTATTCAGGGCAGAGAGACATGCATGCTTTGCTTAGCTCTACCTTTAGATGCCTGACTGGTTAGTGGTCTCAAGACTGGGAGGAAAATTATCTCCTTTTGAATGAAGACGTAGCATCTGTCATCTCTTTCCCCGGCCATTAGCACCTGCTCATTTCATTACAATGTTAAGGAAGAATTGATTAGAAAATGATCTTTATTGACCTTCCATAACAATATCATGTAGAGTATAGATGCCTGTGGCCATGAATTTAGACACATGGTTCTAGGAAGAAAAATCCTTTGTTCCAAGTCATGATCTTCTGAGTTGTGAGGACTTTGGTAAGCTAGTTTGTCTTACTGGACTTCAGTTTCTTCATCTGTGAAATCACAATAACAACATATCCCATGGTGATATGGCTGAATTATCAAATATATAAAACTTGCATCAGGGAGGCAATCAGTAACGTGCTTTCCTCCTTACCAAGAGGCAAGATCCTGAGTTTGGATCCCAAACATCCATGCGAAAAGCCAGGTATGGCAGTGCCTAGTCCTAGGACAAGAGCTGGGAAGACAAGAGCAGTCATATTTCTGGGGATTGCTAGCCAGCCAGTCTAGCAAACCCAGTCAGTGAGTTCCAGACTCATTGAAAAAACATCTCAAACAATGAAGTGGAGCATGATCTGGTTCATTAACCTCTGTCCTCCACAGGTACTCACACTCATATCTGTGAACAC
>BDUI01015859.1:20592-32225 GCA_002335545.1 Apodemus speciosus
GCACTACAGCAGAGACAGATATGGGGAGGCATCAACTTTGCTTGGTGATTGGATCCTGAAGTCTCTGAACTCCTCAACAGATTCATCTAGTGATGATTTTTATAGCTCAGGCAGCTACTGGGAGGTGGTAGAAACTGAAGAAGGTAGGGCCTAGAGGTGGAGGAAATCAATCAGAGAGACATGCTCTCTCATCCCAGACTTTCCTCTTTTCCCTCTCCTTCTTGGCCACCTTGAGATGAACAGCTTCCTCTGCACGCCTTTCCACCGTGATATACTTCCTTACCACAGGCCCATAAATGATGGGACCATGTGACCATTTACCAACACCACGAGGCAAAGGAAGTCTTGCTTCCTTCTAAGTTACTCATCTTCAGGGTTTAATCCAAAGGACAGGAAGCTAGCATGCTGAATATCTTCATTTCTAGCTAGCAGGTAATTTATGATACTTTCATATTATCCCTATAAGGAAAGCACTATGAAAACTCAGACATTGACGAATAAAATTGACATTATATATCTTGTAATACTAAGACATTCCTCATCTATCGCCGGGTCTTTTCCTATATAATCTATCAGTGCTGTTAAAGGGCTACTTCATGCAGGAAGCCTTTTGTAATCTTTTATTTGATGGTGCCACCATATACTCCCACCAAAGGTTTTCGAAATGTAAAACTATTTAATTTTACTATCTGTCCACTTACTTATGTTTGAGACAAAGTCTTGGGTAACACAACCTGGTCTTGATCTCACAGTGTGGCTAACATTGCCCTTGACCTCCTAATCATACTGACTTTCATCCAAGTCCTGGAATTGTAGCATGCTCTACTACATGTTCATGTGGTGCTGGAAACTGAGTCCAGAGCATGCATGCTAGGCGAGTACTCTACCGACTGAACTARCTTCCCAGYCTACAAGTATTTAATACAGTATAAAGTGTCTGCTGTAGTATTCTGTTTGTCTGGAAAGATAGACTTGCTATAACCTAGATTATATTGGCCTTTGCTATGTTTGTCTGTGTGGTACCTGATAGTTTTTTAATAACATTTCTAGAACCCAGACAAGTTTATTCTTTGAAACATCCAGTCTCTGTTTACAAACCATACAATCCCACAGATAGCATAAATTAATTGTGTGACCCTAAGCACATGACCTTAGATCTTCTGACCTTAGTTTCTTCATCTAGAAAAAAAGGAGCAATTCTATATATAAACCAAACCAAACCAACAAAAACAGTGTATATAAAGAACTTAGCCTAGTACCTGGAACATCATATCTACTCAATAAATATTAATTTCATCTCATTATTATGACAATTATTATTTTTCTCCCCAGGAATCTGTTGAATTGCTAGGCAGCTATAATTACTACAACATCCTTCTGAATTCTGAATTACAGTATACCTCCTTATAGCTTCTGTTCACTAAGCTTAGTTCCTTTGCTGCTGGATGAGAACCCAAGTGACTTCAAAGAAGGCTCAGTCAACATTCTTGAAAACCTGATTCTTGGCCCCAGGCCTGAAAGAACCAAGGAACAGGGAGTTCATCCGGGGACAAGGARMTGGATTTCATTAATGCCATGGGTTTCTGAAAGAAGTAAAGTCATGTAAGTTGGTGTTCATTTGCCACCGTAGATGTTTTGCTCAAAAGACCAATATGCTGCTTGAATTTCACTGATTTCCTTTAGCTGTAGGATTTGGGTAAGGAAGGAAAACTGGGGAATGACTTCACCATTGGCAGCAATCTTCCTCTGGCCAATTGATTGGTAATTACTCTAAGGGCGTCAGAAGTTTCCAAATTGGCTTAGCCCCTTGCCTGGTGCTGAGTAGGCTCCTCAGTGTGGCTCACATCCATCSTTTGAGTCTAGGCTAAGACAGATGACCCAGCTGTCTCTGTGTGTGGTGGSTGCCCACTGTCCTCAATTCCCCTACACCTGATTCAGTTCCTGCCTSTAACTAAAGCACTTACGAACTTGATTCTGTTTTCTAGGTTTGCTACACACTCTCCCACCAAGCTCTTCTACCCCTGGGTTAATTATTTGTTAAATAAATAGTCTTCTGCAGACTAGAGTTCCTTTCTTTATGACCCTAAGCTTTCTTCTTTCTTCGGTGTATGGTTATGCCAGCCTGTCATGATCTACAGTTGGACAAACCATGCTGGAAAGAAGCTTTTASGTGCAGGGGCCAACGGTGTTTTAAGATTTCTGTTTATTTGTTTCAGAGATCTGAGAACAACTGAGAGATGTCAAGAAGGGCCTATGCCTCTCTAGTACCAGGGAGATCTTATTCCCATGTATGCACTAACTTTAGAACAATGTATAATTTTTTTTCTAATTCAAATACCTAGAAGGAAATGAATTATATAGTTCACAAACTACCTATTATGTTCTATTGCACAATATCACTTGCCCCCAGCTGACCCTCTATCTCTACTTTGACTATTAATAGTCTATTTTCTACAAGATCATCTGGATGATTTTCCCAAAATATATACCACAGCAAGTCAGAGCCATGCTTCAGTGACTGGCAGAAGAACATGAAGACCTTTAGTGTGTTACATACTCTGGCTTTTCCCATCTCTGTCTRCTCACATCATCTTCACTTTTATTCACACCAAGCAAGCAGGAAGAGCCTCTTGAAGTCCCCCAAATAAGWCATGCATTTGCTAGGAAAGWGATCATGGGATTTTTCACAATGTCTTACTTCTCTTCCAGTGTGTCAATTTTTATGTGCCTGGCCATCCATCATCTGCACTTTTTAAACTTCCCCAACATTAATTTCTTTCTTTTTTTTTTTTATCACACAGCCATTATGAACCTCTAATCTGTCAGACTCTTACTCAGTGTCTATTGGACTGCCTTGAGTCTGGATCCCAACACTGCAATATGCTATGTAGGTACTGATGAAACTTATTTGTTARTAATTTATGATTTTTATTTATGTGTATGTACATGCACCTGCATGAGTTTATGTGTACCACATTGTGTGCACGTGTCTGAAGAGGCCAGAGGGCCACAGATTTCCTGTAGCTATACATACAGGGATATAGTAGTTATACACTGTCTGATGTGGACACTGGGAACCAAATCCAGGTCTTCTGTAAGAGTAGTAAGTGCCCTTAACTGCTGAGCCATCTCTCAAGCCCTGCCATCAAACCTCTTCTTAATCTTAAATGGGACTACAGTAATGTCCTCATCGTGTTCTATGGGAGTTCTTGTGCACAGTTCAATTTCAAAAGATAAATAAATAAAAAGTAGGAGGGGTTGCTCTGGTGTGAAATAATAAAACATTTAACATTTGTGGAMATTGGTATGCATGATTCCTACTAATATTTCCAARTTTATCTCATGCTAAYGACTTTCYAAAARGATTGTACCCTCAGGTTTACCTTCTCTTCTGGGCCAGCATTCTGCTAAGTGTGGAACTTAGAGTTTTTGTATCATCTTCATCCATCAAGCCTTTAAGATCCATGTTTCAGGGTCTCACCTTGGCTATGTCCCTCAGGCTCTTTGTGGATGGGTCTTGACTGTCTTCAGTTTTAACCGGACCTCTCAACTCAAGCAATATACATGTGCCTATAACAAATTCTTCCTTCCCAGTGACAATATTCTGTCTGTCCAAGAGTCCTTACAGCTTTCCTACCTGTCACCCAGATCTCATCAATAATTCTGAACCTTATTTAATTTCTCTCTCCAGAAAAAGAAATCTGTCTCTGCTTTTAATAACCACAATATTTGTGTATGTGTACAATGATGATTCCTAATATGTTTAGGCTCCTTGAGGAGACAATTGGTGTGCCACTCACAGAAAATTTCCATGTTACTGTCATGGGACCATGTTTGGACAGGTGCTCCATGAAACAGAACCCAACAGWCATAGAGAATCCAGTGCTGATATTTTAAGTGATTCTTGATATCCCATGTGTTTTAAAAGAGTAACCTGACTTGGTTTAGGGAATAGACAGAGAGAAAGTTAACAGAGATAGAACCCCCTTCTCTCTTCCTCCCTCTCCTCCCACTTGCTCCTCTTCTTCTCTCCTCCCTCCTCCTCTCCTTTCCTCCTCCCTTCCTCTTCTCCCTCCTCCTGCTCCCCCTCCCCATCCTCCCATTCCTCCTCTCTTCTCCTCCTCCCCCTCCTCCTTGCTCCTTCTCTTTCCTCTTCCCTCCTCCTCTCCCTTCCTCTTCTCCCTTCCTCCTCCCCTTCCTCCCACTTGCTCCACCTCTTTCCTCCTCTAGCCTCTTCTCCATTCCTCCTCTCCCTTTCTTCTGCTCCTCCTCCCACTCCTCCTTCCCCCTCCTCCTCTTCTCTGATTCCCACCACACCCACCACCAGGATTGCCTCTTCCTTTCTCAGGCCCAGCTCTCTGGAAGGGCCAAGAGCAGAAGTTCTTCCTCACTCTCCTTCAGCACAGCTGAGGCTGGCTGTGAACATCAGGTAACTCCCGTTTAAGGATAAGCACAGAAAGAACTGTCCAGGCTTCCTCAGACTGGTCCTTGGTTAGCCTGAATAGTTTAAACTGAAGCCATTTCTCCAGCCTCGTATATGTCTTCTGCCTCTGCTGTTGGCAGTTTGGGTTCATACTCATCAATGCTTAATAGGCACTAAACCACTGCTGTAACAGGCCGCCATCTTGTTTTGGCTTTGTTGGTTTCTAATTTTTACATCCCTATGTCAGTTTCCCTTCGCTCCTTTCCTCCCACTCACCCCATCTCCTCTTTGCTCCCCCATCTACTCCTCTTCCCTTTCTCTTTAGAAAAGGGCAGGGCTCCCGTGGAGATCAACCAAACATGGCATATCAAATTGCAGTAGGACTGGGCACCTTCCCTCATATTAAGGCCAGACAAGGCAACCCAGTAAAAGGAAAAAGGTCCCAAAAGCTGGCAAAAGAGTCAGAGGCTGCCCCTGATCCCCCTGTTAGGAGTCCCACAGGAGACCCAGATACACAACTGCTGCCATCTTGAAGCACTGCTWCTTCTTCCCTTCACACACACACTCTGTACCCTTCCTCAGTGTTGCTAAAAGGGACGCATCCTGTCCTCGAGAAGTGGCTGCAACCATGCTAATGTAACCTCAGATACAACAGGATAATCACACTTAAACCGTAATATGCATGTTCCTTCGACACTTGCCTCATGGGGTTCAAAGTCACACACCCTATAGATCTGCAAACAAGATCTGCAATCAAGATCTTCCCTCTGCTGAGTTTCTATATGAGCAATTTCTTCTTGCATGAGATCCTCTTTCCCCCCTATTGAACCAAAATGTTCCATTTTAAAGGAATACTTCCTTTAAAAATCATTTTTAAGTGCAGAGTTGGCTCAAGAATTAAGAGCACGGACCTCTCCTCTTTGGGTTCCAAGTATTCATGCAGGGAAGCACACAATCCCCTCTAACTCCAGCTCCGGGATTTCCAACATCCCCGGCTTCTGCAGGTACCTACACTAATATGCACACACACACACACACACACACACACACACACACACAATTAAAAATAAAGTAAGCCTTTAATTTTTTTAAAGAATCATCTTTTCCTTTCAGCTTTCAAAAAAATATGGCTACATATTTTAACTGAGGCATTYGCCTTCTCAAATACCAATCCCTTACTTACTCCTTCCTAGCACCTTCTAGAGCCTTCCATTCCTCCGTTCTTTGTGTTGTCCTTTGTCTTTATTTCCAAAAACAATACAAACTGAGCAAATTCAAAAGCTGAGACCCTTTTAGTTGCCGTTTCTGACACAAACTGGCAGCACCGCAAATATTAGTTGAACAAGTGAATAAAAATCATTGCACACCAGAGACATCAAATCCTTGCTTCATATAAATTTCTACAACCAAGAAAAAGTGATTTAATTTTATGACAATATAAGATCTCCATATTAGCTTTCCTTTTTTAAAAAAAAAAACCTATTTTTAAATTTTAATTACATTTATTTATTGTTTGGGGCGGGAAGTCCCACTATAGAAGCCCCACAGAGCACATGTGGAAGGAAGAGGAAAACTTGAGAGAGAACCATTTTCTCCCTCGGTCTTGCTGGTCCCAGGAGCTGGGACTAGAACTCTAGCTGGGCGGTGGTGGCACATGCCTTTAATCCCAGCACTTGGGAGGCAGAGGCAGGTAGATTTCTAAGTTCGAGGCCAGCCTGGTTCACAGAGTGAGTTCCAGGACAGCCAGGGCTACACAAAGAAACCCTGTCACAAAAACCCAAAAATTAACATTAAAAAAAAAAGAACTTGAATTTGTAGGCTTGTTAGCAAGTACCTTGAGCCACTGAACCATCCTGCYGGCCCCCAGCAACAGTTTTATGATGTTATGTTGCTGCTAAATGAAATGGGACTCCTTCCTTCTGGAGGCTTCTGATCTACTATAATTCTTTTCTAATAGACTGGATAACCAACCTCCCTCCCCCCCATGGAATTCGCCTCCTCTGGACTACATGTTGACATCTTTTTGCGACAGTAGAGATAGCTTGAAGGAGCAGATGGGACTATTTTAGAGGGGGACTGGGAGGAAGCTACATTTTGTTTTAACTTTGCAAGTCTCAAAGAATTCTTTCATGACAATACGCTGAGACTACTTTGTGAAAATAAATAGCCACAGAGGAACATGGCTTTAATCGCCGGGATTGCTGCATTTGCTAAAATAAACCAGCTGTGATCACATTCCGGAGTAAAAATCATTGTTCGACAAAGAGTTCTATTAAAGATCACCTCTGTGATGTGTCTGGCTTTCTAAAGCCAGGCATCCCACTTCCTGGACCACACATGGCYRTCAGGGTAACCGTGATTCCAATTTAAAGGGCATCTTGAGTTAGAGAGRTGTTGTCTAGGGCACGGGGCACAGGATGCTAGATCTATTTTTCGTCTCTCCCATAACTACACAGCTCAAATTACCCAAATTTACTCAGCAAAACAAATTCCTTTCATATTTCTCTAATCCCAAGACACCAGAAAGGTGCTGGGCTGGCAGCTCTGGATGCTAAGAGTCCCAAGTCACTAAAAGATGAAAGACAAAGTAGTTTTTTTTTTTTTTTTAAATCCCTGGTCCTCCTGAGTAATCTTAGTGAGCAGGCCCTCAAGGTCCCTCAGACGTGAATCTCCAAGGCCATGATTTCTGATCAGAAATAGCCTTGATATACTAATAAACCATTGGAAGATGAAGGATCATGGTAAGCGGGCACATGCTGCTGTGCTTGCTTGAGTGCCACTTACCATTTGATTGGCAGGCGTGGTTCCACCACCAAAGTCTCTTTCGTAAGACTCAAAACTTTTTCACAGATGTGGCACAAGAGGAGCAAAGACCTCAGACGCCAGAATGTTCCCTATGGCAGTCAYCTGCCCTTTCCACACACCCCTCAAGACCATCCCTTCCCACAATCACTSCTAATGATTCCACTCTAGTCTGGGAAAATCCCCCATTACACCACATTCRCCCATCAGTTCTGAACTAAAAGCAGAGACAGTTACCTTCACGACTCTCTAGTTGTCTCACGCTTCTGTTCCCTCCTACCTGATTTCTACATTTGTGGRAGCAAAACTTTCAAGAGCAGGGAACGTGAGAGTAGGTGTGCATGRGTGTTGTATGGCCATGTTCGTATGAGTGTGYGGAGGCCAGAAGTCTTTGTTGGGTATCTTCTCGTATTGGTCTCCACCTCACTTTTTGAGTCATAGCCTCTCACTGAATCCGGACCCCACTGTTTCTGCTAGGCTGGCTAGCCAGCAAGTCCTTAGGTTCTGCCTGTCTCTGCCTCCCTGGTACTAGGGTGCTACTGTGCTCAACTTTTACAKGGGTCCTAGAGTTATAAACTCAGATGCTCATATTTGCATAGCCAGTGAGCCATCTTCCCATCCCAGGACATCTTCAATATCTCTTCATCCCCCACAATACAGACCCTATCATAATGACAGAGTAGATGTAACTGGGCCTGTGGCTCTCACCCACCCTGAATCTATTGTCCTTTTTATCCTTTGCTGGTAACCAGTCATTTGTCAGTGGAGCCTCTTCAGTCTGTGCCCTTTTGTTCTAGAGCCGGCTAACCCMRTCCTCATTTTAGCAGTGGACACATGATATAGGTTGAGCCAATCAGTACAAGCCATCTGCCTRGCCACAATGACTGGTTCGCACAGCCCAAACTGGGTCACTGAGATTCRGTTCCAGACCTTGGCTATGTACAACGATCAAAAGAATAGTCTGTGTATTAATGACTGGGAGTAAATGGTTCTACCATATGGTGTCTTTACTGGTAAGGAGGGWAGATCTGTCCAMGAATAGAAGAACTGTACCCGGGGAGCAGGGATGAGATACAGAGTTCCACTGGACATTGAATCCAGTCTGACCACAAGCCTGCCTACCCCTCAAGATTCTTACTCACAGTATTTGCATCCAGTTAAAGTATGTTCTTTTACMTCACCTCACAGACAGCATCCGGGTTTGCAGAATGTGTGGCGACTGCTGACCAGCTAAATGCACACTCAGCTTTGCTCCTGGGAAGTGTTGGAGGAGTTTGGATTGTTAATACCTCTGTAACTCCCTTTTCACCAAAGATCAAGGGTTCAACTTCTGCCTCTGGTAGAGATGACCTTTGTGATCATAACCCCAACTTTAGAAACCAGATATCTGAATCTATAGATGTCCCCGCTCAGACACAACTTGTGCAACCCCTTGGGTGAGTGTGGGATCTTGGGAACCTTGAAAAGGATCACAGTGTAGCACAGAAGTTGGGGGATGGATATGTTTATGTCAACAGTGAACTGAGACTGTGGAGGCAGAGGCCAGAWGACAGCATCCATCCCCGGGCAAGACACAACAGCAGGTAAGAATTTAYACTGCTACCGCAGTGGCATTTAASCTGTGGAGCAAGAGATAGACCACAAAAATGATAAGACTGCGGCAAACATAGTATGAGGCATACAGGGAGCGGAAGGCTCAGAGCTCCTGGAGATGCGTGCATTATTGGTTGACATTAAGACAGAGAAAACACTGCTAAGGATGCAACTCAGTTGGTAACGCACCAAGAGCCCTGGACTCAATCCCTAACTTCGTATAAATTTAGTATGACAACTCATGCCTATAATCCCAGCACTCAGGAGTTCAGGGTTATCCAAGGCTAGCCTGGACTATTAGCAGTCCTGCCTCAAAATAAATAAATAGAGAGATTTAGCCTRCTATTCAGGAGGCAAGGCATYCCTTGGGATAGACCCATGTTTTCCTTACCCTTGGCATAAGAGGGACAGCTTTCTGGAAGATGGTGTCCACATGTTAACAGAAGTGTTAGAAGAATCCYACTCACGGTTCATGGGGTGTGTCTGGATGATGTTTTGAGAATTTTCTTCCCTGAGGGAGAAGGAGGATGAGGCAACATTTACCCAGCTCTCTAAGGTTCCACTGACAGACCAAAGTTCTGTCGGAGGGAGGAACAAGGCATTTATTATGTTTAACTGCAGAGCACTGGTGAGAGGTTGCTTACAGGACTGTGGGGGACCCCCAAGCAGTGCACAGATGAAGCCACATAGCTGGAACCCCTTCTCATCTCCTCCAAAACTATGCTCTGGCTTATCTCAAAGCCCCTGAGACCATGTGCAGCTTGGGCAATATTTTATACAACAGGCTGGGGGAGGAGCTAGATGAACAGATGAGGGTCTAAGGACCCATCCTGCCTCTTCCTCCTCTGATAGGATGAATGCCAGCAGTGCACAAGCTCAGCTCTGACTATCTTGGCCAAGCAGACAYGCCCAGTCTTTGAAGACAGCAGATGCTCTGCTCCAAGGATAGTGCTCTTAAATACGGGAGTCACTGGACAATGAGGTGGCTCATCCAATAAAGGTGCTTGCCCCGAAGCCCGATGATTAGAGTTTGATACCTCAGGACCCACATGGTAGAAGGAGAAAACGGACTCCTGAAGATTTATCCTCTGATCTCCTCCATGGCGTGGACAAACCACACACACACACACACACACACACACACACACACACACACACACACAAATTAAATAAACATAACTGAGCCAATAGAAGAAAGCCCTTCCCTTTCAGGCCTCTTTATTATTTGATCAAGGAGAAAGAAAAAAAAAACATTTGCAGCTATGAGCATCTCGTCGAATACCCCTCCATAGCACTTGAAAATCCCTGTGTTCACGAGGGAGCAGGTCTCAAGTTCAAAGTCTATGGGACGCCCCTGTATCTGGTTAGATTTTAATAGTATTGTCTTTTGTTTCGCTAAGTCATTGTATTGTATATTATCATATATGTTAATTTATTTTAACTTATCCTTAATTATGTTTTGTTAGTATATAAAAATACTGGGTTTAATATCGATACTTTAATACTCTCTATATTACTGTGATTCACTCTTTTGTACGACCTTCTCATCAGCCACCCTCAGATGTATCTCTCAGCATCTCGGGGTGTCTGTTCCCCAGCCCTGCTAGGCCTGCGGCATCCCAGAAGCACCTGGGAGTCCAGGAGAACTTTCTAATCATCTCTTTCTTTTGTGCAACCTGGGAGTCGGTTGAGTGGTTTTGAATAAACCTATGCAGTCTTGCTTTTGGGAGCTAYCCATGCTCACAAGCTAGGCCACACCCACCAGAGCCCGAGTCAACCGCAGTCTCATAGAACGCTCCTTAACACCTATGTAGGAAAACCGCCCCAAGGGTACAGCAAGCCACCTGGCGTACAAGCATTTGATCTTTGCTAGCAATCTCTTGTTTATGGACAATTTCTGCAAAATTAAAACATCCTCGCCGGCCCAACAAATCTTAACACTACTAAATGTCTCCCCCTRGTGGATTTGGTTGTAAATGCTCAGGTTAAAAAAAAAAAAAAGATATCCAACCTGGGCCTTTAAATATCACAGTTAGAGCTACCATTAAAAATGCATAGAATAAAAAAAAACTGTAGGAGCATATGAAATGCCTTTGGCATGTGTAGTTTTTGATAAAATCATTTAAAAACAAACAAAAATTATTACCCGAAATCACCCAAAACTCATAAAAAGCATGATATTTAGTTTTGACATCAGAAAGTAGGAGGGTCAGAATTCAGAAGGGCTAGCCAACAGTAGATGCTTCATGAGCTATGAGGATGGGGTTCGGGGAAGTCTCCGTCTCGTGTTCTTTCTCCTCTGGCTACTTAAAATGACATGTTAGAAGTAAACTCATGTGGGCCAGTGGAAACGGTTCATAAGGTAAAGGGACCTGCCACCAAGCTTGACCACTGAGTTAGATCCTCAGGTAGGAGAGAACTGACTCCCAGTCTAGCCTAGAAACTGATTAACATTCTCTTACTCCTACACACACACACACACACACACACACACACACACACACACACACGCACGTCTCCTACACACACACACATCCTACACACACACACACATCTCCTACACACACACACACACACACACACACGCACGTCCCCTACACACACACACACATGTTTCCTACACACACACACACACACATGTCTCCTACACACACACACACGTCTCCTACACACACACATGTCTCCTACACACACACACATGTCACACACACACACGTCTCCTACACACACGCACACACACACGTCTCCTACACACACACACACATCTCCTACACACACACACACACGCACGTCTCCTACACACACACACACACAC
>BDUI01015860.1:8354-19118 GCA_002335545.1 Apodemus speciosus
CACACACACACACACACACACACACACACACACACACACAAATAAAATGAGTAAAAATGTAAAAACAAAACAAAAAACAACAATACCAAAAAAAAAAAAAAACCAAACAGGCAAACCTAGCCAAGAGTAAAGGGACTTCTGGGCTGTGGTAGTGTTTGGTCTCCACGCGCTGGCAATAAAGAATTGTTTGAGGGAGCCCTAATATTAAACATTTAGGGCATGTGTGCTTTCCTATGTGCAGGTTTGATAGAAGGGGCATAAAAACTAGAACCTGGGGCAGTCAGAGATAAACCAGAAGCCCCTAGTGTGCAAACACCTGTTTACAGGGGCACGAGCTTTCTCGGGAACTCCCCTTCCTCTTAGGAAGGATGCTTGGTAAATAAGGGGCAGCGGTGGGCTGGCGGAAGTGAAAGGAAGCCAGCCCTGTGTTTAGTGTTCAYTGTTAATTTGACAGCACTTAGAGTCCCCCAGGAGACACACTTCTGGGCATGTCTGACAGAAATCCTAGAAAGATCCACCACCCTACATGTGGACAGCGTCTTTCCATGGGGGGCGATGGGGGGGGGGACCCTGCAGAGACTTAAAAAGAGGACAGCACGCTGAGCACCTGCTTCACGAGTCTGCTTCCTGACTGTGGGTGCGATGTGATCAGCCGACAGTGATGACACCCCCCGCCCCCCTGCCATGACAGACGGAAGGCGTCCTCACTGTCAGCCAGAATAAACCCCTTTCTTTAAGTTACTTTTGTGTTTTGCGTTTTGTGTTTTGCTTTGGCCATTAGACAAGAAATCGACACAGTCATAGGAGAGAGCAGTCTGAGAGCCTGGAAAGACAATGTATCTAATTCAACTTTGAACCTGGGGAGGGGGAAGGACGGGATAATGAAAAGAAAAACCCTCGCTGCCTCTAGCTGCTCCRTGCATATTCCTCATTTACTAAATAGCTCCTGACAAAGAGGTACCTGGGGTCTGGCAGGATTTCTTAGTGATGGTAGAACTGAATACTCCAGATGCCTGCTGCCCTTTCCCCTACGACACATCCTGTCTCAGAGTCCCAGTTGTGTGTTCATGATTGAATCTCCAGTGGGTATGGATTTTCATTTCTCCTTCCACAGGCTTTACACACACACACACACACACACACACACACACACACACACACNGAGAGAGAGAGAGAGAGAGAGAGAGAGAGAGAGAGAGAGAGAGAGAGAGAGAGAGAGTTTAAACCTAGGGTATTGATGCACTGTGTAGCCCACCTCTCTGGGCAACATCCCCTGGCGGAGCACTGAGGAGAAAGGATAAAACTGCTCAGAATTAGAAGAAGGGAGATTTCCCCTCTGATTCCCAGTACCTTTAGTTTCAGCCTCTCTCCATTCCAAGAGTCCGTTTGCTAGTCTGAATCTGAATTCTGACTCCAGAGGCTGGTGGTTAAAGATGTCAGGGAGGGTGGGTGGTTCTGGTCCTTGATTTGCCGCCTGCCTGATGGGTGTGGGCTCCAGCTCTGCGAAGATGAGTCCCACAGAGGGATCTGCAACGGGACCGCTGGATGCACTTCTCATTTTAACCACTAGTGGGAGCTGCTGGCCAACCTCAGGCCTGACAGGAGCTAGAGGCCAGCAGCTGAGTGATCTGTGGTCCATCTGTCAAACCCTCCAAACCATCCCATTCAGAGTCAGGAACATCACTGTATAATGACTTCTTATAKATCCTCCAGGGCACCAGAAACTCCTGGAGCCCCACACTCAAATCCCAAATCGACAACACCACTGGCCCATAGCCACCTCTTCAAAATTCCAATAACGAAGTTGCTGGGCAGAGCACGATGGTACAAGCTTGCAGGACTTGTGAGGCAAAGACAGGAAGGTCGCTGCGAATTCAAGACCAGTCTGGGTCATATATATAGCAAATTCCAGCGCGAGCCAGAGATGCATGGTGAAACCCTGTCTCAAAACAAAATAAGTTTGGTGTGTGGGGGGGTGTGGGTGTGGGTGTGTGCGCGCGCGCACACACACACGCGTGCTCACACACGTGTGTGAGTATGCATGCTTGCATATGTGTATACTCACGCATGTGTGCCTGTGCATGCTTGCACGTGTATGTGTGTGTAAGTGCACGTGTGTGTGCACACGTGCAAGCACATGTATGACCATGCATGTCCTGGCTCCCAAACCCAGAACCCCAGCACCCCTTGAAGGTCAGCACCTGCTTTGCCTTCCCAGAGTGTTTCCTAGCAGCCTGACAATACTGCAAAGAAGGAAAACTCTCGGGAGAAAGGACAGTGTGTGTTTGTGTGCACCTCCGTGTTCCTGTGATAGCCCTAGACACTGAGATGCTGTCCTTCACAATGGCCGATGGCAGTAGCCTCTCATGTTTAAATATGGGAAATGTTCCCCCACTGGCCCCGTGCCTTTCCCTGTGGGTCTGGCTGGCTGTATGAGCGAGTGTATGAATCTGTGCCTACATGTACACGGTTGCTTGTCCAAGCGTATGAGTGTTCATKACAGTATCCTTGTTGGACAGTCCTGTCGGTGTGGGACATGGCTCAAGAGGGTGAGTGTGTGCAGATGTTCGTGTCTGTGGGTCTGCTAGTGTTTGCTGCTTGTGTGTTTAATATAGGGTCGGGGGGGTGTTTGATTTCTGTCTGCTCTGATGTGTCAGCAGGTCCACATAAATATCACAATGCATGGGTTTCTGTACTGTCATTGTGTCTCTAGAAATGCGGTTCTAAGTGTCCCCATGTCAGCGTGTCAATGGATGTGTCTCTAAGTCACATGGTTATCATTAGGTTTATCAGTATGTGTTCTTCAGTGCCAGCGTATGTCAATGGTGGCAATGGCCAAGAGCGTATCTGTGTATCGGTATCTGTATCCGTGTGCATGTATGTCGGTGTAAGTGCATGTATGTCAGTGTGGCTCAGCATGGATGTCAGGTCATGCCCATGCACGTGGGTAAATGAGGTGTCTGGGGTAGGGTCCCCAGATCACTGAGGAGGGGCGTGTCTGTGTACTCTGGCTTGGGCGGTGTGTGTGCCCACGTTTGTCGGTGTGTGCCGGTCCAGGTCTGCGTGGGTGGCTCTCTGTAGCGAGGCGTCCGCAGGTCGGCGTGCGTCCGCTTGTCTGTCTGTCCGTGTCCGCGTGGGCGGCCGTCTCCAGCAGGGCGCGCCCGGGGTCAGAGTGGTGGGCGTGCGCCCCGCCGGGCAGGGTGGCTCTCCCCGCGAGCCAGGCGGGCGCAGCGCCACGTGCGGAGCCCCGGGCGCGTCGCTCTGGGGCGGAGCCAGCCCGGGGCCCCGGAGCCCCAGGCCGAGCCCAGGCGGGGCCCGCCCCCGACCCCGCCCCCAGCCCGAGCCCGCGCCGCCCGCCGAGCCCGGGAGCCCGAGCCGAGCGGCGGAGCCGAGACGGCGGCGGCGCCCGTGGGATGCGGGGATCGCGCCCCCGGGGCCGCTGAGCCTGCGCCCGCTGCCCCAAGCCCTACGCCGAGCCGAGCCCGCGCCGCGCTGCAGCCGCCCACCCCTAGGCGCGGGCCGGGGACCAGCAGGTGAGCGANCACACACGCGTGCTCACACACGTGTGTGAGTATGCATGCTTGCATATGTGTATACTCACGCATGTGTGCCTGTGCATGCTTGCACGTGTATGTGTGTGTAAGTGCACGTGTGTGTGCACACGTGCAAGCACATGTATGACCATGCATGTCCTGGCTCCCAAACCCAGAACCCCAGCACCCCTTGAAGGTCAGCACCTGCTTTGCCTTCCCAGAGTGTTTCCTAGCAGCCTGACAATACTGCAAAGAAGGAAAACTCTCGGGAGAAAGGACAGTGTGTGTTTGTGTGCACCTCCGTGTTCCTGTGATAGCCCTAGACACTGAGATGCTGTCCTTCACAATGGCCGATGGCAGTAGCCTCTCATGTTTAAATATGGGAAATGTTCCCCCACTGGCCCCGTGCCTTTCCCTGTGGGTCTGGCTGGCTGTATGAGCGAGTGTATGAATCTGTGCCTACATGTACACGGTTGCTTGTCCAAGCGTATGAGTGTTCATKACAGTATCCTTGTTGGACAGTCCTGTCGGTGTGGGACATGGCTCAAGAGGGTGAGTGTGTGCAGATGTTCGTGTCTGTGGGTCTGCTAGTGTTTGCTGCTTGTGTGTTTAATATAGGGTCGGGGGGGTGTTTGATTTCTGTCTGCTCTGATGTGTCAGCAGGTCCACATAAATATCACAATGCATGGGTTTCTGTACTGTCATTGTGTCTCTAGAAATGCGGTTCTAAGTGTCCCCATGTCAGCGTGTCAATGGATGTGTCTCTAAGTCACATGGTTATCATTAGGTTTATCAGTATGTGTTCTTCAGTGCCAGCGTATGTCAATGGTGGCAATGGCCAAGAGCGTATCTGTGTATCGGTATCTGTATCCGTGTGCATGTATGTCGGTGTAAGTGCATGTATGTCAGTGTGGCTCAGCATGGATGTCAGGTCATGCCCATGCACGTGGGTAAATGAGGTGTCTGGGGTAGGGTCCCCAGATCACTGAGGAGGGGCGTGTCTGTGTACTCTGGCTTGGGCGGTGTGTGTGCCCACGTTTGTCGGTGTGTGCCGGTCCAGGTCTGCGTGGGTGGCTCTCTGTAGCGAGGCGTCCGCAGGTCGGCGTGCGTCCGCTTGTCTGTCTGTCCGTGTCCGCGTGGGCGGCCGTCTCCAGCAGGGCGCGCCCGGGGTCAGAGTGGTGGGCGTGCGCCCCGCCGGGCAGGGTGGCTCTCCCCGCGAGCCAGGCGGGCGCAGCGCCACGTGCGGAGCCCCGGGCGCGTCGCTCTGGGGCGGAGCCAGCCCGGGGCCCCGGAGCCCCAGGCCGAGCCCAGGCGGGGCCCGCCCCCGACCCCGCCCCCAGCCCGAGCCCGCGCCGCCCGCCGAGCCCGGGAGCCCGAGCCGAGCGGCGGAGCCGAGACGGCGGCGGCGCCCGTGGGATGCGGGGATCGCGCCCCCGGGGCCGCTGAGCCTGCGCCCGCTGCCCCAAGCCCTACGCCGAGCCGAGCCCGCGCCGCGCTGCAGCCGCCCACCCCTAGGCGCGGGCCGGGGACCAGCAGGTGAGCGAYCGCCCCCTGTGTCCCGCAGCCCCCAGCGCCCCTCTGTCCGCCGCCGCCGCCCAACTTTCCTCCCCGATGGTCCGGAGCCGCCCGGCCGGGTCCCCAGCCCCCGCAGCCACTATCCCCGAGGGGGGGAGGGGCGGGAGAAGCGCAGGTGGCCCGGGCCGGGGTTCCCCTGGTCGTCTCTGATCGCCGCGGGTCTCCTCCCGTCCCCTCTCCTTCCGGGTTCCCCGTGCGCTGTCGAGGGCCGGGGGATGGGGAGATTCGGCCCCGGCTCCCGGACCATCGCTGGCGCAGACTCGCCGAGGGGCTGGGATTGGGACCCGGATTCCCGAGGCCGGAGACCCCAAGGTCAGAGCAGCGACAAGGCGCGCGGAGAAGTGAAAGGGCTGAGCGGGCACTGACCAGGGCTAGGGAGCAGGCCGAGCGCTCCTTTTCCCTGGGCCCCAGGGGTGGAGGAACCCGGCACCCGGGCTATGCCCTCGCTTAGACGAGATCTCTGCACCCTAGGAAGGAATCTGTGCGCTCTATTGGGGGGTCAGATCTATGAGTGTGCCCTGTCTTTAGGCGCTCCCACCACTCCAAGATCTTGGTGCCCTGTTGTCGCCTTGAAGCGGCCGCATCTCCTCTTGTCTCTGTGCGCTCTGAGAAGGGAGAGATCTCTGGACTTGGGAATTCGGGAGAATTCTTTGCCCTCCTTGCTTTGACCTGGACAGACTCGCGCACCCGGACGGGAGAGGGAGGAGGTCCTGGACCTCTGCATTATGTGATCGTCTTTGGAGGTGCCCTGAGAGGACGTAGAGGTGCCTAGCGTTGTCTGAGTACTGGTGGGGACAGTGAGATGGTGGGGACTGGTAGCCGTGGTGCTCAGGATGCGAGGAAATGCTCAGGATGAGGCCTGGCTGTAGGCAGGCCTTCCGAACACCTGTTGGAGGGCAGCTTACAGCCATCAGCCATGGAACTCACTCTCTGCTCCTTGGCGACTTCAGTCTAGTGGGACCGTGGGATCAGTGACCCCCCCCCCCAAGCACCAGCTAGAGAGGCACAAAACAGGACCTCCATGAACCCCAGATCTTCTGTGGGTTCACTGTCCTTCAGAACTAAGGCCCTGCGCAGCCCAGCCCTCCGCTTCTCTGCCTACCCCTTCCCACTTAGAATTGACTGGGTGCACGTAAACGACGGTAACACACGCGGGGCAGTGACCTGAAGGTGGGACGAGCTGCTGCCACAGACGCAGAAGCAAGGGGCAGCTGGGGCCCGGGACACTAGGTCTTTGCTAGAATGCTCAAGGTTCTGAAACTTTACCTACCACCACGGTACTGAGGCCCAGGGTGGGGGGTGGGGGGCAAGAACTGACCCAAGGTCACACAGACTCACTGGACTGGAGAGAACCCTCAGGGTAAAAAAAAATCCCTTGGGATCTATTTCTTGGGGGCCAAATTGTCCTAGAACTGACCAAAGAGGGTCTCAATAGAAAGAAGAGTGGCCCTCAGGTGCTGAGAGCCCATTTTCAAAGCCCGATGTGGCACGGACAACTGTCATCCTCTAGAGAGCCTAATCCCTGTGTGTGGTGGTCATCAGAGCTTCTCTGGAAGAATTCCAGGGTTGACTCACTTGGCGTGAAGAGCAGGCATGGAAGACCAGTGCGAAGCACCAGAGACAGCCAGAGCTGGGGGCGTGGAGGCGGCTGTGCCCAGGCCGTCCACACGGGAAAGACTCCTAGGGCAACCCGCCGCAGCCACAGTCCCTGTCACAGGTGACTCATTCCTGTCCTCGGGAAAGCTTTTGGAAGAGTGCGAGGACAGAGGTGTCTCCCCAGAAACACAAAGGAGGCCGCAGTTTTGATTAAGAGAGTCAAGAGTATTGTTCTAGCCTAGACAACCTTCCACCTGGGTTCTGAGGCATGAACAGAAGTTTTCCTGGTGAGGATAGTGCGGTTCAGTCAGCCATCAATCAGTACAAAATACAGAGGGGTAAAACAACAGTTAGTCTAGTGAGCCGTTGGGTCCCATGTTGTGAGGAGAGGCGGAGGCCATAGTCACGGGGGCGTTTGCAAGCTCTTCCTCATGAATTGGGAATTTATCCTCAGTAATGGTTCTAAAAATAGCTAACAGGCACTGAGTGCTTTCTGTAGACCAGACCACACCGGGCGCTTCATAGGGTTCGTTTCCCAGAGAGTCCCCCATCAGTGGGGACCTCAGTCACAACCGGTCTGCAGACAATGAAGCTGAAGGCCGAGCAGCTGGGTCATGGCACATGTCTGTCCCCCCAGTAGCCGGACTCTGCTGTAGATGGGGCCTGTGCAGACTTAGAAAGCCCTTCAGCTGAGGGGGTGCACCAGGCAGGCCACTGGTGACACTCTGTGGTGTCGTCCACTGAGAAACCTGCCATTGTGCCACCCATGCCTTTCCAGAGCTACCCTCCCTTTGCCCTGTATATGCAGTGAGGGGCATGGGTGGGTGAAGTCTGGGTGGTCAAGCTCAATCTGAGCAATGTGACTTCAATTGGGCCTTAGAGGGGGGAATCCAGGAAGGAAGCTTCCTGAAGGAGATGGGGCTGGAGGTAGAGGCTCCGGAAGGGCAGCGTTGGCTGCCGGGTTGGAACCAGGGCCGCCTGGCCACCGGAATATCACTAGGGGAAGCTTTACATAAAAACATCTGCTTGAAGCTCCGCCCCCAGGCATGCTAATTCTCTTGGTCCTGGGGTGGAGCAGGCAGTGCCCTTCTGAAAACAGAAGGCAGGTGGCTCTGATGGTGTTAGAGGCTGGAGCCCGATGCTCAGAGACACTGGACAGCCTGCTCAACAGGGAAGCCAGGAGGGTGGGTGGCACCAACCAGGGGCAGAAAGGGCCCCTCCCCCAGGAAAGGGAAATCCCCCATTTCTGCTGAGAGATTTTTAGAAGGTACCGTCTGCGCCGTTCGTGGACAGATGAACAAGAATGAATAATTTAGAGAGAAGTGCCCATTAGATTGAGCTGCAGCGAGGGCACCGGTGACCTCGGCAAGAGAAACGGCACTCTCTGAGCCCACGGGATGTGGTGCCCTGCGTGGATGGGTTCTGGTGTGTGAACACACTGGGCATGCCAGCTGGTTTGGAGTGGGTTAAGGCATGAGCAGGAGATGATGATCTGGGTTAGCACGGGTGGACAGCACTCTCAAGGGTTTGACGGTTGGAGAAGGAGAGGAAGCTGGTGAGGGGTGGGTCCATTTTGGCTTTAGGTAGAACCTCAGTAGATACTGTCGACCAGGCTGTCCTGCGGTGCATGGTGGGCAAGGGCTTATGGGAAACATCTCGAGTAAAGGACCAGAAGTCTGTGGCTCAAAAGTGCACCTGAGAGGTGCACATGTCACAGTTTGCCCATTGGGCCAGTCAGGGAGGCCGGGGTGAGGTGACCTCTGCAAGGAAGGTCATAGCAGGAACTGATTCCCTCCTCTGCGTGGGTTCTTTCTCCTGGGAGAAAAGGGAATCCCCAAAGCTGTATTTAGAGACAAGAGGCAGGAGATGGGCTTGCCTAGAGCAGGTGTCCATGGTGACAGAATTTGGACAAAAGAGGCTGGAACCAAAGTTTCACAGCTAAATGGCGGGGGTGGGGTGGGGGGCAGAGGGAGAAGAGAAGAGAAAGACACAGACRGAGGCTGGACATTTGGAGAGCAGGGCAGCTGTAGGAATGCCTGGGTCTGATAGCCACCCCTTCTGCCAGGCCAGGCTAATCACACACCGAGTTCAGAGGCAGTAGAGCCCAGCCTGGAAGGTGGGCGGGCAGCACAGAGAGGACACTGRGCATCTACTTTGTGCCGTGGAAGGTTCTAAGTATCCAAGACGGGCACGGCGGCTGTGAGGCTTGCATAGTCGTGGGGAGAGAGACYATGTGCCACGGAACAGGGAGAGGATAGTTTTAGGTAGTGACGAGTGCCGTGGGAGGGTGAGCCAGGTTTCCTGGTGAGGGACAGTGAGTCCATGTAGCCCAGCTGACCAGGGGCCTTCTGAAGGCGGCAGCTGATCAGGACCTGAATAACAAGAGGGATGTAGGGAGAGCGCTCTGAAGAAGCTGTCTGTGCAAAGGCCCTGTGGCAGAAACTAGCTCAAGGATGTGGCTGGAGCAGAGGGCGAGGAATGGGAATGGAGAGAAGGCAAGCCTCCGTTCTAGCCCCGCCCCCTCAGTGGACTGCCCCTTCTGTGTGCCTACACCACTCTCCTTGGGCTGGCGCTGGCAGCAGTTCTTGGGAATGAAGCTATTTTTAGATACGACTCTCCTCTCCTGTGGGCCCAGAACATACCGTGTCTTTTAAAGATGATCAATATGTGCTGGCACTATTTATAGAGACCCCATGTCAACTCCTGGGGCCTGGGACCCCCAGACTTGGGGGACAGGCATCACAGTACAACCTTAGAGACTTTGACATAAATTCTTTAATCTACTCCTCSGTCTATCTTCTACTCTCGAGGGGCCGAGGACCTTGGAGCCTCCTACTATCACTCCTGRGCCAGAAAGACCTGTCCAGGACAGACAGAAGACAAGCTTGGAATGGAAGTCCAGACTCCCCTCTCCAGAGTTGGTCAGAGTGGAACAGCAGGAAGCCTGCCTGCAGGAGACYGGCCTGGAGTCTACYGGGGGAGCTGCAAGGGAGGGCTGGGCTTGGTTCTCCCGGCCTGTAGTTGGCGTTGCTCTGCAGGGAGAGGGTGTTTATGCTCTGGGCCTGAGTCCTTCCTCTCCTCTTCTGTGCAGTCTCATTAAATCTCCCAGGGAGTCAGTGGAAAGTGGAGTCCCCCGAGGGGTATTTGCTGATGTCAGGGGTGGAGCTGTTCTTACAATGTCTGTGTGGCCCTGTGTTTCTCTTGCCCACTCAGAGAGCCCTGCGTACTGAGTACCAATGGCTGCTCTTAYACCCCTGGAGCCAGGGACAGACAGCACTGGAGTCTCAGGGCCAGCCACCCAGGGACACAGGCAGCTGTCGCTTTAGCCCGTCAGGACCTTGGTCCTGGATGCCACTTTGTGAACGGTGGAGGCGTATCTTGGACGGGGAAGGTAGAAAGCGGCTCTCTGGCAAGGATGGATTCTTGAAAGGACCTGGCGTTAGAGGTGGTTTTCAAGGAGATTATAAGGCAGGCAGAGGCAGCCTGGCAGCTCAGGCACCAGAGCAGTTTGGAGACCGCACCTACGGCAGACTGCGTGGGGAGGGCTGACCTCAGAGCAAGGCTGCCCCCCTGCAAGGGGAGGAACCAGCCTCAACCATCAGCCCCTCTGCCTGGCAATAGAGTTCAGCCTCGTCAGTTCAAGCAAGGGACTAAGACCAGACTCTTGGGCTGCCCAGGTAAGCTGGGAAGCCCAGCTTATTCCTTCCTTGGCCAGGGCCCCACCCAGGGGTCGTCAGTTACCCACAGCCAGAGATCTGAGCAGAAGGCCCAGGCACCCAGCGCCCACCCCACAGTGCACTTGGGTCGGATGCAGCACAGACTGCCAGTTAAATACAGACAGCTAGTTGCCAACAGCGCTGGAAACCCAGGGAAAGCCCCCACTCGCTCACCGAGCCCGAGTGCCGATTAGATGTATAATTGCTGCGCTTCCGTTTCAGAATCTGTCCAAGGCAAGGAGACGAGGGAAAAAAAAAACCTTCCTACTGAGCCTCCGCCACCTACCATCCCCAGAGAGAGCAGACACCGGGCACCTTCTAGTCCTCATCTTTATCTGTGCCCA
>BDUI01015864.1:7200-19843 GCA_002335545.1 Apodemus speciosus
ATTCCACATAATGGGTTATAATCCACACAAAATGTCCAGCTGAGGGTCAAAATTCACTATAAAGTTTTTGAAGATTTGTCCTTATTTGGTCTCAGCCTGGGATACCCATCAATTGTGTTATTTCCCCAGATTATATTTTTTCAATTTTTATTAGAAATGACAGTTCTTTTATTAAAAAGCAGAAAGGATTATATTGAAGAAAAATAGCAGTAACTGTAATCAGGTGCTAAAGGATATGAAAGCCATATCTTGTAACAGAGAGGGACGAGCTGTATCTTTAAAGGATTTAAACTTCAAGTGATTTATTAAATCTGACACAAGGCCTGCAATTACTACCAATTATTTGGTCATTGTGTCAGTTCCATTTAAAGTGAGAAAGTTAGTGGTGGTAACAGCTTATTTTTAATAACTGATTTCAGAGAAAACCACTCTCTGTTCACTTGTTTCTTTCTGATTTCCTAACCTCCAAATAAAAGCTGTGTRCCTATGAGGTTACCCTTGAACTCACCCCAAGAGAGCAACCGCTAGATGCTATTAATCCCTGACAATGAGTTATATATCCAGCCAACCATTCATGTGTGGGCACAAGCAGACATGCCCACCAGGTGTTAGCCCCTGCTGTCAAGCCTTTAACATGTTCCATTCAATCTAAGAACTCCAACACATGCTGATAAACAGAAGAGTCACAGATGCTGGGCTTCATATGCTCAAAAGCACCTCCCACTCCACAAACCCACCCCTCCACTCATTTAATAAAGAGCTGAGAGACTGGCTGATTTTGTGATCCTTGAAGTGAACAATGGCTCTCAAGGGCCGGACGTACCTGCAGGACAGTGTCTCACCCCTCACAGAYTAAGCCACAGGAAAGTAACTCCAGTTATGAAGTTGTCCAATGTAGACAAGATCACTTTTTCTCTTTTAAGATACAATCTCCAACAAATCATATCTAAGATAGGCAATTTAGGCATGGTTTTATGCCTTAATATCCTTCCTTCCTTATTCTTCTAAGTACTGGCCTAAAAGCATATCCCCTCCACCTTAAAAGCATATCCCCTCTACCTTAAAAGCATATCCCCTCCACCTTAAAAGCATATCCCCCTCCACCTTAAAAGCATATCTCCCACCACCTTGAGGGTTGATTTGTCTTCTTTTGCTCTCTTCTCTCAGTTTACTGTTTTGATTTTTTTTAATACAAACAATAACAATGCAGAAACCATACACCTAGGACATTTTAACCATGTAATTTGACACAGTATCTAGATTCAGCTTTGGTGTGAAGGATGACAAAGACTGGCAAGACAATAGTCTGGRGTCATCATTTTCAAATTCTGTCAGTTTTCGTGGGATGGCAAAGCAACCAGAGATGAAGAAGAAAGAGGGTTTGGAAAACGGTGCACTCTCTTATTTGAACAGACAAACCACTGAAGTCTGAGACAACTTTTACACCTTTGGGTAAAGACGTCTAACTTGAGGTGTCCCATCTTCACACGTTCAGAATCTCACTGCAGCAAGCACAGCTGCTAGAGGGATGAAGACTAAAATAGAAAGCCAGTCACAGTGATGAAATGTGACAACCTGCCTCCGAAAGGACATGTTTGATGTGTTTTCCAACTGGATGTTTCTAAAATTTATGGCAGTTTCAGACAAGATTTCCAGAGAAATCCCTTCTCTCTCCATCCAAGCCTCCCCATCTATAACATCCTTATCACTGCTGCAGAAAGGCACCAAGGGCAAAGCTGTCCCCATCAAGCTTCACAAATCACAGCTCACAATTCAGAAGATGCACCTGTTTTCAGCAGGCTCAAGCATCTCCCTTGGATCCTTCCCYCTCACCCCTTCCAGCAGTACCACCCACTTACTATAGTAAATTGTTTCCTCCACCACCACCAGAGCCCTCTTTGTTCATCTGTGCAGTAAAGAGGCTCAGTTAAACAATCTTTAATGTTTCTTCACTGTGTAATATTCAAGGACTTGTATTTTTACTTTGAGTGTGCCCAATGACACATTGCACCCTTAAGAGTAGGGGGATGGACATCCCAGGAACACGGAGAAGATGAAAAAAAAAGAAGGTGGTATTTTATGACTGGGATTGATCTCCTACTAATGGTTAAGTAAATACTAAGCCATCTTCAGATATATACTAAAAGACATGGACATAAAAGTCATCTTAACTGAGGCACAAGAGTGTGAATAGGAGATTCCAGTGCTGGGTCCATGAGGCATTATAGGTAATAGGAGTAGGTGCTGCTGCTTCTAGACTGACRACAGAGTCAGTAAAGACACAGCACAGCAGGCACCTGTTCTTTCCTAGGGAACCATGGTACTGGTTCCAAGGTTACTACAGTCACTGAAGAAATGGGATATTTTGAAAAATATTATAAAGAGGACTTCCAAATTCTGTCTACCCACATCATGAGCTGCATGGGCAGTAGGAAAGACCTCAACTGAAGGTGAGACTTCTGAAGTGGAGAAGTGTGGAAGCAGTGCTACCTTGCCTGTGTGTCATCACCCCTGTTTGGTGGGTGGGTATAAGCACTGGTACTTACTTAACCAAACCAGGATCTCAKGATATGGACAGTAGGAATTAAAACCAGGCCAAGATGGAGGTGTCTCAGCAAGGCTGAGCTGAGACAAATCTATCGCAAATTATCAGTCTTCTTATGACCTTCTCAGTAATCCTGCTGACCTTCAGTATCAGACTGGGACAGCSAAGACACCCAGCCTCCTGGACTAAGCAACTACTGGGTTCTCGGCTCCTCCAAGACACAGGCATCTCTTGGTAGACTCCCTCAGTCCATATTATATAGGCCAATCTGATGAATCCTCTTCACACTATGTATTTATCCTATCAGTTCTTCCCTAGGAGCCCTGACTAGTAACAGTAATCTAGCAGCATAGTTCACTGTAACTTGTTTGTTCATTGATGATAGAAGACTGTATCACATATCACCACCCTGAGAAAACATCAYAATCAAAGCATCATTTCCTCTGAAGGTGTAGTCGTCATGCACCACTAGAAAGCAGACAAATTGAGACCATCTATATTTGTATTATGAACACCTGGAAATCAATCTATGAGGTTTTTTTCTTGATAGAAAACCAACATATTATTTAAAAGGAAGGAAAAATACAGTGCTAATATCCAACCAAGTTAATTGTGTATTAAAAAATTTTAAATGACTCATCAAAAGAAATCAATGGAACCCAAAGTCTCTAATGACATTCATTATGCCTAGTGCATAATCAAAAGAATTCAAAATATAGTAAATCAGGCTAATAGGATCTCTAACAACACTGTCAGAGAGTCAGTGGAGAGGAAGCCCATGATATTTATCTCACTGCCTCTCCTCCTAGGAGGCCTGCTTGTGTCAGATCATCCAGCCATATCTTAAATTTCCTCTAAATTTGTGTTTAATGAGCTTTTCATTCTAGATGACCACAAGAGATGATTTCACCACTACATGCCCCGAGCTATGAAAAGAGCATTTCTTTGATATACAGGGCTGCTTTTTTTTATCACCCCTTGCTCCATCTAACAAGCCTGGATTCCCCGTTTTCCCTGAAGCTGTGTTGCTTGGATTCTTTCCCCAGTCTTGATAACATACCAGTAAAGGTTCATGACTGCAAACCATAGAAATGAATTCTGATTGACTAAACAGAAAAGACATAGACAAGAAAGAGAAAAGTATTTCATAAAGACAACAGGGTAGGGGCAGCTTCTTCCCTTCCGCCATGGTAAACCCATTTTTGTTCATCTTCATTGAGAAATAATCTTATCTGAGTGTAAATAATTCTATCTGTTTAAGACACACACTAATTAATATTTTAATATACACATGCATCATGAGATAATGACCACAATAATTAAATAAGTTAATTAAAATATACATCACAGTCACCTTTTTCATGTGTGTAGATGTTTTTATATAGAGAGGGTGTGTTAAAAACATAAAATCTACAGCAGTTACATAAAGTAAATAACTTGTGGGGTTATAATTACATTAATACAATGTAATAATGCTCTATTATATATTTCAAATTTGCAAGAGGCTAAATATTAAGAGATCTACTTTAAACATAAAGATACAGGTAAGTTTTAAAGTGGATGGTTAAATTACCATGGAAACATTAAACTTAAGAACAGTGTCTGTATAGAGATCTGACGATGTAGACCATGAAGCAAACACTATAGAGAAATAAAGATGAGCATTTCATAATGGTTGAAGTATCACTTAAAAAGAAGCGATGGGGTTGGAAATGTCTCCTTTAGTAAAGTGTCTGCCACACAAACATGAGGACTTGGAGTCATAACCTCAACACCCAAGTAAAAGCCATGTGCAGTGGCACACATCTGTAACCCCAGTTCTGATGGTTGGCAGAGACATATGGACCTCTGGAGCTCTTAATCAGCCATCACAGTCTGATCTGTGACCTCTAGGTTCAGTGAGAGATCCTGCCTCAAAACATAAAAATGTGGGTGCATACACTGCACATGCACCTTCACACATAGGTGTGAGCACTCTGCAAACATACACATATACCATATACACACTTTATACACACAGAGGTGGATGGAAGGAGGGAGAGAAGGAGAGGGAAGGAGGAAGAGGAAGAGAAGAGTGAGGTTCTCCACTATGGAGAACCCCAGTGGAGGTAAGGTCATGGTCAGCCAGAACAACTTGGGCCACCTTCACACAATTCTCACCAAGTCGGCAGACTCTGATCCTATCACAACCATTGGCACCATACCTGCCAATCTCCACCCCATCCCACCACCTGCAATCTTTAAGTGTCACCCAATCTTCAGATCTATATGCCTCTCAGATTCTAGCTCAGGTCACCAGCATTCCACAGCAAGACATGTTTCCTATATCCAAGCTTTTAAGGCCAAAGAGTAGAAATGAGAGGTAGTTCACAGTAAGAGGCATTTAGATGTGTGTTTATGTCTTTTGATTTTTCTTTTTGACATGGTAATTTTATTCTGCAAAGCTATAGGTAAGGGCAGGTAAGGAAACTCAGTTGTAGAGCACTTTCCTAGCATGTGCTAGGTTCAGTCCCTGGGGGCAGAGAACAGGTAACCCTTCTTTATGGTTTTCTAAGATAGGGTCTATCTTATTATGTAGGTTGCCCTTTAATATTTGTAATGATGTAATTTCAAGAAATTAGATTTGTGTTGTAGATCAGACAACCTCATAACAGGAAAGATTACACAATAAAAAAGGATGTTGATGTGAGTATTTACAAAGATGTATAGAGACACCACAACAGAGAGTATAGTGATATTTCCAAAATTACATTAATCTAAAAGGATGTTGGAAGGGCTATTTCTCAAAAGGCAAAAGCCCTGTAGAACTAGCCTTTGGTGGAAGGACATAGCCAACCTCAAAATAAAATATGAAGCTCCCATCTCTTGCCTGTGTCTTTCCTYGTCAACTCTTTCCAGAGCTCTACACTGGCCTAACCCAAAGGAAGCACCCTTGAACTCTATTATGGAGCCAGCTCAGAAACAAAAAGGAAGGCACAGAACAATGGATAAGGAAAGGGAAGTGGAAGACAGAAAGAAAATTCTGTATGATGAAACCTTCAGGCCAACTAAATAATATTTAGATTATTTAAAGGTAAAGGAGAATATTACAAATACAATGTCAACTAAAAACAGAATCCAAAGTATCTGAAAATTATGGTATCAAATAAAAAATAAACAAGTATACTCAAGAGTAGAGTGATCCGGTTGCCTAGTAACATCATCTCCCCACAGGCACACCAATTGGGCCAACTCTCTGTGCCTTGTTCTACCTTCACAAAGGAGCCAGGAGAGAGAACACAGTACTAGGTTTTAGTATAATTGCAAAATAAGACATGTGGAAGGAGACAGGAAGAGTCCCCTTCCCAATTCCAGCTAGCATGAAGAAAAGTGTTCCCTGTTCAGAGAAGGAAAGAGAATCAAGTCAGCACATCCTGTCTTAGGGTTTCTTTTGCACCATGGCCAGCCAGCCTGAGGAAGAAAGGGTTACAGGTTATTGTCCATCATCAAGGAAAGCCAGGGCAAGAAGGAGCTAGAGGCAGGAAGCTGGCATTGGGATCTGAAGCAGATACCATGGAGRGATCCTGCTCCCCATGACTTGCTCAGCATGCTTTCTCATATAATCCATGAACACCTTCCCAGTGGTAGTGGCACTCACCTTAGGCTAGACTTGCCTACATCAATGATTAATTAAGAAAATGTACCACAGACATGCTCACAGGCTGTTGGATGGAAGCAGTTTCTCAATTGAGACTCCCTCAAGCCAGGTAACTCTAGTTGTGTCAAGTTAACAAGAACYAAACAACACAATCRATCCCTCCATCTATGAGAGTCAAGTGTTATCCAGTTTAGAGACTTCCTTGGCAGGTAGGACTATGAACACCAATCCCCAACCTTGGGCTAGTCCAAGGCCAGGTGCTGAAGTTAGGTTCTTTTATCTCTTCCAGTACAAGGCAAAGACCTGTGCCCAAATGCAGTTGGCCAAGCTGCAACACTACTAGCTATGATAGGCACATCCTAGATACACTCAAAGATCTCTCTGATCCTTGCAATTTTAAGTCTCAGGTAGTGCCTTCATAAACACAACTCAAACTTTGAACAACACAGAGGGGACCAAGGCCCTTTTTATCCTCTCTACAAGAGTCCTAGTACTAAAAAGAGGCATTGGTAGATTGTATCAGATTTCATTTCCATCCAACATCAGGTAATGCCTGGATGCAGGAGTCCTTGGCCATGAGTCCTCCTCAGCAGTTGGCAGAGCATAGACATATGAGCTTGGTCCTGTGATGGAGCTGTTCTGGTCTCGACAAGCTTTGAGTTCAAGGTACCACAGAGAATTTCAGCATTGTTAACTACGAGAAGGGCATTAAGTCCAGGGTTATCACCTCTCAGACCCTGGTAGAATCCTACAACACCTGCCACAAGGCAATAACTGTGAGTGAGGTATCTGACCCTGTCTTGGGCAACTAGGAGAGGCCTGTGGAAACACACAGCCCTTTCTAGGTCCTCCCTAGGTTTATTTGGAGCAATGCACCAGCTGTGGATTCAAGATAATCCTGAACCTGCATTGCCCTCTAGTGTTTAGTGAGAACACACTGATAATAAACCAATGGCCAAATGGACTTGGAACCCCATCTAGTATGGTAGTATTCTGAAAAGACACACAAAAATAAAGCCACACCATAAAGACTGACGTAAATACCTAATTGTTTCTCACCCGCATCCCATCTTCTTTAAACATCAAGAGCATTCAGAAAACCATGACCTCCACCTGACAAAACAAAATGCCAGAAAACTTCCAGACAGTAGACAAAAGAAGAGGAAAATCTGTTGGGGAATTTAAAGCAACAATTTTTGTGGGAAGTCCAAAAGCTCCAAAAAACCCAAAAGAAAACTACACCAAAGAAACAAATCAATAATAGGAGAAATCTGAACAAAATGGAAGTAGTTTTAATTGTCAGCACTCAAAACATATAAGCACTACTAAATGAATTCAGCATGGGGTGTGTGTGTGTGTGTGTGTGTGTGTGTGTGTGTATGTGTGTGTAACAATAATAATTAAAAAAGAAGAGGTTTCAAATTTGAAAGGGAGTAGGAGGAACACAGGAGGAGTTGGAAAGGGAAAAGAATAGGGTAGAAATTATAACATTATATTCATGTATGAAATTCTAAAATCAAATGAAATAAAATAAAATTAAAATCATAAAGTATTAGCTAAAAATAAATGAATAGTGTATGGTAATATGTGAAAATATTTTTATAGCAATTTAAAGTTTTCTGTTTTTCAAAATAACCATAATGTATATGTATCCTTATCAGAAAAAATAGCTGAAAAATATTTCAATTAATCTGCAAATAATTGTAAGTGCCAAGGTTCTTGTGAAAAGATAAAAATCAATATTTTTTATGGATTTGCCATATTTGCTTCAACAAACAATTACCGATGGCTTGCCACCTGCCCAGCACATTCTGGGGAACACARTGACAGATAAACACTGGKCTTGGGGAGCTTTTCTTTCCCAGATTTTGGAGTACAGAGTGCAACTGCAGGAGCACCACAGCGGGGACATGCCTGTCTGCAGCCACACTTGCTTTGTGTCTCTGTGGCTTTTATGAGTACATACCTCGCAGAGGCACACAGAAGCAGCACAGTGCCTGGGACATCTGGCTGGAGACTCTGGCTCATGTCACAGAAAATACAAGGATTGAAATGTCTTTAATGTTACTACTATTCTGAGACCTAAGTCCAAAATGTTACGTCTGGCCCCAGTTTCATCACCAGGAGCTACATCTCTAACGAATTATCACAGACTAAGGACTTGATATCTGAAAGAAAAGTGGAGAAGGAAACAAGATGAAATTTCTGTATTTGTTATCTAATCAGTCAATATGTTTGATATTGATTAAAAACAGCAAAGAAACTCACCTGTCACATTTATTTAAAAAARGGGGGGGGGGCATTAAATACAAATCCAATCCCAGAACTGAAATTATTGATATGATTAGTTACCAGAAATTTTTTAATAGCAGGAATTAGATATACTTTTTAAAGAAAAAGTTGTAGGCTTCAGAAYGTTTTATTGCAAAAGCATTAAGAAAAACTTATGATAAGTCACAGGACATCTGAAAAACAAGCAAAATGGATCTGAGCATGTGTGAGGGCTGCAATTACAGTACGTAGGTAAGCCCCGCTGGCATGAGGGCTCTGCACTAAGTCCTAATTACAGTCTTCAGGTGCCTCAGCAAGATGCGGAGGAGCCTGTGTTTGAGGGGGAGTGTGATTATATTAAAGAGCTAGTACAGAGACACCAGCAACACTAGGGAAGAGTTGGCAACTGATGAAAAGCTCAGCACCTCTGCTGAGTGTTCCACACCACATGCAGCCCAAGTGGAGAAGCCAGTAATCAAAGGATGCTCCTTCAACCGAAAGAATATTTACATAGATGCCAATCAGATAACACTGGATCTTCATAGGTACTGTATCCATACTTTGTGACACTTGCTTTCCACCAAAATGTTGCAGTTTTTAAAAAAAAATCCCACAATGGATACTTTTTTTAAAAGTATAGAGTAGATAAACATTTCTTACTAAACTTCAAAGTAATAAAAATATGTATTTTTAAAGCATTGGGAAATTTTTAGATATAGCATAGAGCAATTACCCCTATGATACAAGAAGAGAAAAAACATAGATCAAGGGTAGGATTTAGCAAAGTGACTGCACTCCCAAAAAGATTAAGAGACCAACGAAATCAGGTCTGTTTTGCTGAGGTCAAGACCCTGATATAAAACCTAGGACTTGACAAGCAATGGAGACTTCTTGACACATTGTTCTAAAGAGTCTGAGTCCCTAGGCATCTCTAGAACCTGGGCCAGCAGATACAACCTGATGCTCCTTCTTTTGTCCCACCAAATCTAGGGCTATAGTCACCCTAGATTGGGATGTCCCAAATTGTTGTGAAATGGAACCCTTGGGATGCTGAGGAAACAGGCAGCAAATATTTTCGAGTGATTGGTCCAAGGTGTGTATTAGAGAAAGCGGTCCAGACAGTGCTACACTTTTCTTCTCCAAACACATAAGAGAACAGGGATGTTCTTCTGAACACGGCCACAACAAAGGGTGTGTGAAGATGAAACAAGGCTCTAAGGAACCTTGGCTCAAGGCCAAGAGCAGTATCTTCCTGGGAAACAAGTGTAACATCTTCATCAGTGTCTGGGACTATTCAAGGGCTTGGCTTAGGCTCAAGCCTGCTGGGAAAACCTGCTGCTAGCCAGACCATAGGATACTCAAAACAGTGTGATTCTCAACCAGACATAAAAAGAACAGAGAGAAGAACGGAGGTCCAAGACTTCAGTCCTACTGTCCTATTCCAGCACATCACAAAAGGCAATGCAACTGTCTCTCAACAGTACCACCCCCAACCCGACTCTGACCTCTAGGCCTGTATCTGAAGCTAAATCATAGTGTAATCCGGCTGGAATGTGTTGAGTCTACTAAGAAGGTCAAAGGATCACCTGCCAGAAGAGCTATAGATTTAGCCAGCATAGTCTGTGAGTCTCCAGAATGTACAGGGAAGCGCCTATGAAGCTATACTTTGATGGTGCTAAATCAGGTGACTAGAATAGAAACCTAAAATATAGAAGAGTTGACCAACCTCAGGGACTAAGGGAGTCTCTCAGGATGTAGAATTGAACACATTGGCAAGGTCCCCAAGAGGTGGTACAAGCCTACTGTGAAAGTGACTCCTAAATCAAAAATTCAGTACTCTCTAATCAAAGCAGAAAGCCAGYGATGTCATGGGAAAGGAAGAAGAAAAGGATTTAAACACTCTAGGGTACAGCTGGTTATACAGATATGTGATTTAGGACTATAAGCTATGCTCAACAGTTATGCCCCACTAAAAGGTCCAAAGAAGATCCCATTTACCAAAGCTATAATAATTACACTCAAGAGAAGGTAACTCGTACCCAAATGTCCAGTTTTGATCTTCCCATGTAGGTCAGAAGTAATAGTAGATGATGTCATAGAACTTGGCTCTCCAGTAGTCTTAGGGATTGATCAAAACCCCAAATGATGATGGACAAATGTTAGATGTAAACAACCTAAAGTCAGAGGCTTGGAACACTTGTGAAAATAGCAGGGTTGGCATGTCTGCAAAGTACCTAACTGCGAATACAGGGGTACTTGTCACCCACATGCGCACACACATGCCTATGCCATGTTTCTTTACACAATTTCAAGACCTGAGACCAAGTAAGTCTACCCTGCAATGATTCAATGATCGTCCTGCAAAGGAATCCATTGCCATTTGCTTGTACAGATGTACTCTGTCAAAAATTAATAGGCTGGACTATGGRGCATACTCAAGGTGTAAGCTTTTGAGATAATACTTGACAATGTAAATTGTCACCATGGACCCCTGTTAAAGTAGGGACATAAAAGTGACAGCAATAGATGAAAATACTGTCTTTTAATAAAGTAATAAAAAATAAAGTAATAAAAAGTTACTTACTTTGTAAGGAACCAAAGCCTGGTTACTTACAGAGTGACCTCATGGCCCTGTCCTTGTGCTGAGGGTATAACCAACAGCCACACACACCAACTCAGAAGGGAAGTTAGGCAAGGAGATGGAGATTAATGTGGCTACTAGAGAGCTAAAGGATCAACAGGAACTGCCCCTCTGGCTGCTACGAGATGGATAAACCGGGATCTTCCAGCTTTGTTATAAAACAGGAGTTTTAAATATTTTATAATTTGTAGACCACATAGTCTCTGCCACAAACAAAATTCAACTCTCTCATCACATGAAAGTAGTCATAGATAACCTGTGAGTAAGTGGCCATGACTGTGTGTTCCGATAAAAATGAATTCCCAAAACTAGGCAGCACCCTGGATTTGGCTGGTGGGCCTTAAGTGAACTGATACAGACTATCACAAGCTGGACCAAACAGTATTCCATTGGTAGTCAGGTATGACACCTGCTAGGACAAATGCATACAGCATCAGAGAGATGGTCTGTGGCTATGGATTTCGTCATTGAATCAGAAAAGAAAGTGATAAACAGCTTGTGTGAGGTGAGCATTATTTATTGCAATTTTCTTCTGGTACTATGCTAAATCTGTTCTTATCAGACTATAACACAAAACATCTGGACGTTCCATATTACACTGCCCTATCACATGGGAAGCATGCTGATCTACTGACCACACAATGGATAGCTATCACTTGGACCCAAAGCACGAAAATAAAGCTGAGGGCTACCATGTCAATAACAGTTTTAGAGTACTAGGTTTGAAACAATGAGGGACACCTTCTGCAAAGTTTAACTGAGTCATTGCCTTGTACTGCTACTGAATAGAAGATGTTTTTGCTCAGTGTAAAGAAGAGGCTCACCAGGCTGCATGTTTTATAGCTACAACTGGCATCATGTTTGACAGCGGCTACCTAAGGTTAAAACATGTATAAATTTAGGTTATATGAAATCAAATTGAATCAAACTAAAACTGCAGTTTCTCAGCGTTACTAACCACATTTTTATTTTTCAATGACACATGTTGATAGTGACTGCTACAGTGGTAGTGAGTATAGAATATTTCCACTATGGTAAAAACAACAAAACACACCACAAACAACAACAAAACAACAACAATAACAAAACACCTTCTATCATCAAGTGCTGTGCACCCAAGAACACAGAACAATGCTATAACCTGCCTCCCTGATGATCAAAGAGTAGCCGGCCAGCCTTGAATGAAGATTAAAGAAAAGCAAAAACAAAAACAAAAACAAAACAAAACAAAAAAAAACCTACAGGAAAGAGTTCAGGCTGCAGTGAGTGCAGGCCTGTCAAGTAAGTCATATGTTCTAGCGTATTCAACAGCAAAAGAGGTATTGATGTTATGCAAATATCTTATAGAGTTCATAAAAAAATTTCCATAGGAGGATCACAATAATTAAGATTCAAGAGAATTTGCACCAGGGAGCCAGTAAATTCCACAGCCTTCTGTCCATTGCCCGCCCTTTCACTTCTGAGTGCAGAGGTGAGATCTCCTAGAGGGGACCAGCTAGGAGCACACAGGGCATAAGATCAGTGGAGCAGCTGGGAAGGAAGTCTTCCT
>BDUI01015869.1:12200-22580 GCA_002335545.1 Apodemus speciosus
CCTTCTAGTGAATTACTTGGGCCAATCCTGGCTACCCCATCCAAGTTAAAGTCAGGAGCAACTCTTCAATATTTAAATACATGTTGACAAAAAAGAATCAATCAGAGAGGGTCCTCGCTTCAATGAGGCAAGAGAGCCTGATTTCTCTCTACTAACTAATCAATCAATCAAAACAATTTCTCTATTTCCTTTGAAACATTTGCTTAACGATATCCCCATTGAGAATAATGAAATTCAGTAGTATCAATCAAATGAATATTATTAATTTTTTAAATTTGCAACTGTCACATCATGTCCCGGATGGCATGCAAATTTAACTGACATATTTGATCTCTGAGAATAATTGATGCATATTGATTGATTTTAGGGATTTGGGGAGTAAATGCTGATGCAGAGAGGGGAAGAACATAGAGCAGGGATGGACATCCAGTTCTGTCATTCAGTGATCATGTTAAGATGGAGGAACAGAACGGAGGAAGAACATAAAAGCTGTCATGTAGTAAGGTATTTATGTCATCAATATTGTATTAATAGTTCCAGCAGAGTTGGGCCCATGAAAAAAAATAAACCAACACTATTATTATTATTATTATTATTATTATTATTATTATTATTATTATTATTGTATTTCAAATACCTGAACATAGTCCCTGTTCGGTAAGTATAAGACAAAGGCTGAACAATAGAATATTTGTTTATGTGTTGGGTGAAACTGTACACACACACACACACACACACACACACACACACACACACACAAGCACACAAACATGCACACTCAAACACTCACACACACTATACTAAAGAAATGACTTTAACATCTTTTAACATCAAAAGTAGAGATTCTAAACCCAATTAGTCATACATTTAACCAGGGATGACAGGTCCCTGCCTCACAAGCTTTTCAAGGCCACCATACCAGTAGCCAGTATTCCCTAGGTATAAATTTTGTGKGGGGCCTTATGTATTCTGGGGATCAATATCAACACCACCTCCATCTAYACTTTTTTATTGAACATTTTCTTTATTTGCATTTCAAATATCCCCTTTCCCGGTTACCCCCTGAAACCCCTTATTCCATCCCCAATCCCCATGCCTCTATGAAGGTGCTCCCCCATCCACCCACCTACTCCTTCCTCCCCACCCTGGCATTCACCTACACTGAGGCATCGAGCCTTCACATGACCTAAGGCCTCTCCTCCCTTTGATGCCTGACAAGGGCAACTCTGCTACATATACGGCTGAAAGCTCCGAATACACAAGATACTATGCACAGACCACATGAAGCTCAAGAAGAAGGAAAACCAAAATGTGGGTGCTTCTGTCCTTCTTAGAAGGGGGAACAAAATATTCACAGGACGAAATACAGAGACGAAGTGTGTAGCAGAGACTGAAGGAAAGGCCATCCAGAGACTGCCCCAAGTGGCGATCCATCCCATCACCAAACCCAGACACTATTGTGGATGCCGAGAAATGCATGCTGATATAGCTGTCTTATGAGAGGCTCTGCCAGAGCCWGACAAATACAGAAGCAGATGCTCACAGTCAGCCATTGGACTGAACAATGGAAGTGTTAGGGGAAGGACTGAAGGAACCCAATGGGAAGAACAAAAATATCAACCAACCAGACYTTACTAAACCACCAACCAAAGAGTACACCATCTACACTTTCCAGAATTGGAGCCATGAGACTATTGATGGAGAAAGGTCCATGTTGGTCTGGATGCTAAATGATGCTGCTCGATGTTTAGTTGGAAATGGATACAAGTTTCTTGAAGAAAAGGGAGCTGAAAAGACATACCACAAAAAACCCCACTTTATAAATCAACCCAAGAAGATATCATCCAGAACAATCTTTTGTGTTAATGGGTGAGCAGGAATTAGCTTAGAAAGGCAGCAAGCCCTTTGTGTCTGCAAAACTTGGTCCTGTGATGTTTAGCTCATGCTAGGCAACTTGCTTGATTCTTCATCTGCAACCCGGAAACACGCTGATAACATTTTGCTTGGACATTTAATATATTGTACATTATCTATTTATATTTCTCCCAAAAGGYAAATGCCCTCTCCTTTGCTATAACATCATTGGACAAACTCAAGAATCAGTGGGCACCAAGGAAATATCTCATGAATAAAATTTCACCTCTCTATTCTTCCTCCAAATGCCTGACACTTTCATATAATCCATTTATCTTATGTAAGACTGACAACATATAGAGCAAATCCCTTTTGCTTCTGTTTTACTCGTGGGAGTTTTGGTGATGATGTTGGATCACATGACTTTACATTCTCGGCATAGATTAGAAATAAACACCTCAGTCTCCTTTCACTGACAAGATGAACTTTTGTAACTTAGAAAGATACAAAGGGAATGGTTCTTGTGCATCAAAGGTTCCATTCAGGAAAGTACACACAGCACACTCTTTTATMGCAATAACCAAGCAAGTATGGATTCTTTATAGCCATGATTAAGCCAAAACTGCCAGGAAGCTGTATAAAGCTAAGTGCTACTATGCCATGTGATACTAATTTTGCTTGGTTCAGCAAAAATGCAAAGAACTTCAGAGGACTAGTCTATGCAGGCTTCTGCTTTTTAGCCTAATCAGAGAACACACTATGGTTTCTAATTCTTTCTGTTACCTAGCAACCAAGTGTTGAGGCATTACATAAATAGGGGTTGGGGTATGAATGTATATCCTCACTCTCTTCACAATAGGTTAGAAAAAAATTGGTTGGAGAAACAGCTGCAAGTTATAAACAATAAACAAAAAGTCTCTTAAAGTTTGCTCAAGAATGAACACTTGATCAAAACATGTAAAACTTACTTCTATCTAATTACAACTTCACTGACTTTGGGTGCAAGCTTGCTGTGTTCCTAGTATTGTTTTATCTTTTTAATATCAAAATCCTTCACAGAACATACTAGTAAAGTTTTAATAATTGAAATAAAAAACCCCTTCAGAGGGTGTAAGAATACATGTAAAAGTGAGATCTGACATGTTGGAATATATTAGTTGCTATAGGAAACAGAGGGTATAATGCTTTCTAATGGCAGCTGGCAAATTTAACAATAGGATCATTGATGAAAATGCGTGCATAGGAGGATGGGAAGATAAAAGAGGAGGGGCAGAATCAAGTGTAAGAGTCCTAGGGTGGCAGCAGARACAGGAGAAGGGGTAATGACGGCAGCAAATGGGGCTGGACGCCTACTGAAAAGGTTAATTAAATCTTTTGTGGCATGGAATTCTTAACGAGCTATGTTTCTGAATATGTGCACAGACTCATGCCTGCTCTTTGTAAACACACAGAGATGATAATTATTCTCTCATAAAGTCCTCTCCACATTGCATTTTAGCACATTTTTAAACAAGGTGGATTGTTTACAATGAGAGCGTCTTATACAGAGAACACAAAAGAAGTTTGAAATTGCTGACCAACGAATTATCTTAGGAGTCAGAGTTTTCCTTTCACTGTTCTTTAATATTTGAAATCATGACCGCCAGCATAAACAACACAACAAAACCTTATACCCCTATTAAAAGTGATGGCAAAACAAATGAGTTCTTATGAACAATAGCAGGGACAAACCCTGAGATTCCAGCAGTCACAGCACTGCTTGGAAGATCAGGAAGCTGTTTTCGAAGCTGGAGAATGATTATACATCAAACSCAGAGAACTCCCGCCTCTAAGGCGGCAACACCACGGTTATTTGCTTTCTAGCTTTTGTTTRTTCTCTTGCCATACTATCTTAGAGATTCCTTGAAGTTTATGGCAGGACRGGGGCAGAGTTTCAGATGTCAGTCAGAGGTGCAGATGCTGATCAGTGGAACCAAGGACCCAGAGCTCATYTAAGTCTTGACATGGCGTCTCARTTGCCATTAGTCTTTATTTCCTGTCTGAGTACTTCATGCACAATCCCAGTAGAAGGTGAGGCATGCCACGGAGTAGCTTCTGTTTGCCTGCCCGGTGTGTACTGAGCATTAATCTTGACTTTAAAAAGGATTTGAGGGTTTTTTTCCCCAGAAACCTGGGGTATTCTGGCAAGTAAAATAATAGTATCTGGTTAGGCTATGGGTTCAAAGGGTATCAACGCACTTGCTCAAAAAGAAGCTCATCTCTCTATCCCCTTCTGTGTTTAAATGGAATCTTTTCTCTTGGAAAATCAAAAACAACTCAGTGTGAGTTTCTTCAGAAAAGCCTTTATTAGCCCATTTTTGTAAGAAAGCAAATGAGAGAGAGAGAGAGAGAGAGAGAGAGAGAGAGAGAGAGAGAGAGAGAGATTTTGTCCCTAATTTGTCCTTTTATATGAATTTATCAATGAATTTCATTTCCAAAGAAAAATAATTCTTACTTCCTCTGTGTGTGTATATTATGTATGTGTTTGCAATGAATGTGTATGATATGATGTGTTCATGTGTATGTGTGTAGGTGTGTGCTTATAAATGTGTGCATAGGTCCCCATGCATTTAGGTTAGAGGAGGGTGTTTGGTGTCTTGCTCTGCCACTGTCTTTCTTATTCCCTGGAGGAAGGTAGCTGCATGGATCTAGTTTGGAAGATATTAAGCACACACAATCCTCCTGTCCACACATCCCATCAGTGTTGGGAATTTAGGCATGACTGTGACCATGCCTTGGCTTTTAGATGGGTGTTGGGATTCACACTCAGTTTGCATGTATGTACTATATACTCCTTACCAGTTGAGTCTTCTTAGAAGCCCCACTCCTTATACTTTTACTTTTACTCATTTACAAAAGCTGTGGCCAGTTGAATGGACTTACCAACTTCATCAAAATAACAAGCAGCAACAATAATAATGGATACGCAAGGAAGCAACCATGACAATGCAACCTAACATCAGTCACTTCAGCTACAGTGAGTTTTATTGCTGCATAGTCAGTGAGAACTCCTTCAATTACATAAGCCTTAGGAAGGAATCAAAGATGGGCCTCAGAATAGTTAGTTGACTCCTCTTCCTTTTGAAAGGTATGTGCACTTGTTTCCCCATAATTACGGGGCTGAATAAATTTAGCACTAGAGAATTAGCTTTAGTGACACTGCCTGGATGAGAAATTGGTCAATCATTAAGATTAAAGAATTCATCTAAAGGCAGCATTTGAAATTCCCTGCCTTGGAATAACAAGAATACCATCTTTTAAATTATAATTTAAATGCATTGTGCCATGCATATTGTGAGATTTGGCTGTGTTTATTAGAGTTCTCAGTATAAAACTATTAAAGCATGTGTTTTATTCTAGTTTCTGTATTAAGTACCTGGGGAAAAAGAAAAACCAAAGATATTAAAACTGCTGCTTCTAACTTCAGGACATTTACAATCTAGTTAAAAACATAAAATTTATCATCTTTATATGGCTTTAATTCAAGGCTGAATGAATCCTGAAATAAGATCACGGGGTGACTAAAATACACCTGACTCTAACTTCTAAGCTGGGTGAATTCGTTTGTCAGCTTCTCAGAGAAAGCAACCCAAGGAAAGAAGAAAAATACAAACCCCAACTGGCACCAGGTCTCACGTTGATTTTAGAACTGAGCACTTTCATCTCTCAGATGACTTCTCTCAGCAAATCCTTCTCTCAGAAGAGAGGAAAAAATTGAAGTCTCTTGGACACACAGCGCATACTGGTTATTACAGCCACTTGCTGTTCAACTATATTTGACCTCTATTTCCTAAGCACTCATATACACTATACTGAAGACTTCATCTAATTAAGTTTAGATTTTTTTCTAAGTTCTGAAAATCACCTGCTTTTATTAGAACTCATACATAATCAACCTGGCATAATTCAAACTTTGGAATGGTACCACTCAGATTTGAATTTCTGGTTTTAACTATCACACCTCTGACATTAGACACTGTGTCCCATGTAGTTACACTATACAGTTAGTACAACCAAGAGATGGTGAAGAAAACAATGTAAACTAATAATAGTGAGTGTAACACAGGCTTTTCTACAGCTAAATGATATTTAAAGATCATTGACCAACCTCATTTTACAGGCAATTAAACCAAGGCCAGGAAGGAGCAATCTGTTTGCTGGCCGTTACCCATCTTCCTCGTCAAGTGACCCGATTGACTGATGCTGCCCTGCTGCTATTTTCTTTCTTTAATACATTAAAATGGAAAAGTGGTCTGGAGAATGATGCTTCACTGAACAAGCTAATTATTTAAAAGAAAAAAACCCAAACTTCTTTCCCTGCTAATCCTTGTTAAAGAAAATCTTTTTAAAGTCCATGAGAAGATATATTTTTCCTGTAAATGCCACAGCAAAAGGTAGTGAAACAAAATTTCTTTCAGTTCTACTCAAAACCTGGTTACATGCTAATATATATATATATATATATATATTATGTATGTGTGTGTTCACATGTGTATGTATATTTATATATAAGCATATATAAACATATATGTAAATGCACACATATATAAACATGTATGTAAATACACACATATGGTTTCTAGGGAATCATACTTTCTGGAATTTGTTCCTTAATATGATTCCCATGATTGAATTCTAGCAACATAACTGAGCCAAGGGGATGCCCAGATAGCTGGTTGAACACTATTTTGATATATGTGTGTGTCTCTTGACCTAATTAGCGTTTGAATTAATGGTCTAAATAAAGTAGATCACCCTCCTAAACATGAGTGAGCATCAACCAAAACTGAGTGGCTGAACAGAAGCCAAAGAAAGAAGAAGATTCATTCCTTTCCCACCTGGTTGCCTGAATTGAAGCATCAATATCTGCCTGCTCTCTGTAGTCCTCATCCTGGAGCTTCCAATTAATATAGTTATCTGCACTACCAGCTCTATTGAGTACCAAGGTTTAGAACATCTTGACCTCTACACCTGCAGCTGCTGTAGCTACTGTATAATAAGTCTGCCATAATGTTAAGTGGCACAGGAAACCCTGATTAACACAAGATTTGCTCACTATCTTTGGACTTGGTTTGGTGGTGTATTTTCGGCAATATCTAGCCAGCAAATATAACTTAGTTATGTTCTGTACAATGGATGAGGTTGTGATAATTCTTTGAAAAATGTCCCGTTTGGCTCTCGGAATAGGACAAGTCCCAAGTGACATATTCCCCACTCAGTTGCACAGCTATTGCCAGAGCACGTTAGTTTGTCCTCAGGGTGGAGTTTAGAACTCAATATTTCCAAGCACTGTTGGAGGCATTACAACCTGTGGGATAAAGATTAATGATCCCAAATAGTATTCTGCTCATTGTGTCGTCCTTCAGGAAGACCATGCTCTTTCTTCTAGGCCTTGACTCTTCACTGAAAGGAGATTGACCATAAAACTCATTCCTGGAATGATTGCCCTTCTACTCCTTTCTTCCCATGTCGTCCTATGCTTGTTCCCACTCTAGAAAGTGAGCTTCATTACAACCTCTCCTAAAAGTGCAGCATGGAAAGGAAAACTAGCAATGAAGATGAAGGCTACCACCACCAGGGACAAGCATAGATACAATGCATTCCCTCCCATTATGAGGTTACAAAAAACATACTTTATCTCTAGTACTGAAGAAAGGCAAAAGAAAAAAAAACACAAAAATAACCTAAGCACAATCAAAGAACAGAAAAGGCATGAAATATATGCTTAATGTAATTTAATAAAAGAGGTCATTAATGTTTTTTTTACAAAGGTCAAATCTAAAGAGTCTGGTTTTCAGTTTAAATATGGGAGTGTTTTCCACAATTTCTCTTTCTAATGGAGAGAGAACTTATTTTAAATGCATTATGTACTCCAAGCTAAAAGCATGTTTGCAAATGTATCACTGTAGGCATCTAAACTGAGAATAGACTGTAGCTGGTCGTTAAATGGGGCTGCTAATGAATTTATGATCTACTTCTCAAATTGGGAAAAAATAAAGGCTAATATAAGAAAGAAGCAAATGAGAACATACAAAAAGAGGGAAGCAGGAATGGAAGAAAGAAAAAGGGAAGCAATTACAGAAAGGAAAGTAAGGTGATCATGTGGTTTTATCCCTTCGTTTTCCATATATGTACAAATTCATAGAAAGAAACTTGTCAAATGACATCTACTTAGTTCAGGATTCCCTATCAACATTTAATTCTGAGTCTGCAACACAGCTGATCTATAAACATATAAACACACTCATACTCTTAATAGGACAACTTAAAATGAATATTAAATAGAAATTTTGCAAAATGTTTGATCTAAGAAAACGGAAATTCTAGTACCTTGACGAAGGGTTGCTATTTGCCTATTTTGCATGTAGAGGTTATTATTGGCCAATAGGCAATTATATTATTTTATCTAWACTAAAATGTGCTGTATGTTTGAACAGAGTGGTCTGTGATGAAGATCTCTTATCACACAATCTTGCAAGTGTGTCTGTGAATAAAAGCTCACCCACTGACAAAAGTACATCTGCCTCTTTACATATGCATGAAAATAATAGTTCAAGGCCTCTGCTCTGTGGGGTGTTTACTCTCTTTCAATGGTTTGCCACTGCAAGGGCCATGGTTAAATGGCGGCCATATGATGCTAAATAAGACTATTGTCAGTAGCAGGAAAGATTCTGAGGCAAATGACATCATCTGTGCCTTTTGATTTCTTTCTTTTTTTTTTATTTTTGTAAAAAGTACACTGGAAAAAGATGGAGAAGTGTCATTTGGTAAAACACACAGAAACAAGGAACCATGTACAAAAAGCCAGGGGGCAAGTGCCAATTCCAAATACACCACTGTCAAAATTGTCACACTCCTGTTTCTTTCCTCTCATAGGATGAAAAAGTAAGCTTTCAATCATGGCAATGCTGACTGATATGCACGATCAATTGTCCTGAACGACCAATGATGCATGCCTGAGGGCTTGAAGTCCAAGCCACTATTTTGCTGCAACCCCAACTTTGAAACTGTAGATGATTATCTTAAGCTTTCCCAGCAGGGGTCACTAAGCTAATGATAAATATGAGCTCTGTTGTGAGATATAATCTCTGTTTCCATGAATGGGAAAAAATGAAGCATGATTTCAAAGACCTTTGAAGAGCACGCCAATGCTTCTCAGAACTAGTGACAGTGCTCAGCATTGAGTCTAATGGCTGTGCCTCCATGTGCTCTTCAGTGAGAGAATGATGGTCAGCATCTTCACTGGGTTTCCAAGTTCCTAAGGAGAAGTCTGGTGTAGTATCACTATATAAGAAATCTGCATCAGAAAGGCCCCTAGGAATGGATAGCTAATTATTGTCCAGGAGCGATTGTATTTTGATTTGAACTTAAGTGTCTCCAGTGTAACAGAAGCAACAGAATTACTTTTAGACATTTTGGTTTTATTTTTCAGACTTAGTCATTATAGTCAGCTTTCATTATAAGGGTCATATTAGGCCCCTAGTTCTGATATTCTTCTTTATGTTTTCCTTCCTGTCTAAAACAGGAAGAGTTTGATTTGGAATAGGCCACTTTGATAGAAGACATTTAAGAGTGAAGTGCTCAGTCAGACCTTTCAAGTAAAAGTATATTTCAGTGCAATTCAGTCCCAGAGTCCTTTCTAAAATTCAAAAGACAACAGTAGGTAAGGAGCATTGTATACATTGTCAGCCAACAAAGTGAAGCCTAAACAAACTCTCAGGATGAGACATTATTATCTCTCTCACTTTGGTATTTTGCTGCAGAATACTGTTTTATTTCTTTTTTYCCCCCTGATATCTGAAGACAATACTAGGTACAGATTCCTCTGACAACTATACCAGGCACAGATTCCCCCTAGCCTCCATGTCTTTTTCACTTAATAAAATATTCACCCTCAGGAATTGAGTAGGGAGCCTCTTCACTGCATCTAGTTTTCATCATAAAGGAAAAGTATATCTATTTCCACAAGGCCTTCCCAGGCTATCAGGATGCAAAGTGCACACCGGATAGCCCTTACTGCTTTACAGGATTTTCAATTTATTCTAAATACTTCATTATATCTACACCATGTTCTGGATTTAGTAGCTACCTATTTTCTGTGGTCCTTTCCCATAACAGGAAGTCCCTGGCAGTGGAGGTCACCTTTAAAAGATAAGGAAGCATGAAGAGCACACCTTCTGGGAAGGGGAGGTAGAAATATCATAGTCTCAGGATCAGCCTCGCCTACAAACAAAGTCTGGGCTAGTAGGATCCTGTCTCGATCAGAGAGACAAACAAACAWACAAAAAATTATATTTTGTCATGAGAGCTAAATATGTGTTTCATTCATTGCCAACTTTGGAGGTTAGCAAACAAACAAAAAAGCTTGCCCTTTGATCACTAGTGCTTAACTACTTAAAAAGTTTGGAGTAGAACACAAATAATTATATACATTTAATTAGGAGACACACACAGAGTGAGTGAACGAACGAGAAAGAGAGAGAGGGA
>BDUI01015876.1:6537-34626 GCA_002335545.1 Apodemus speciosus
TGATTTTACATCAAAGTCTTGCTTCTCTGGTGTGTTGGAGTATCCAGGGCTTTCTGTGATGGGAGAACTGGGTTCTGATGATGCCAAGTAGCCTTGGTTTCTGTTTATTATGTTYTTGCCCTTGCCTCTCGTCATCTTATTGTCTCTGCTGTTAGCTSATCTTGTTGTCTCTTGCAGGAGGTGTGTCCCTCCTGAAAGCCTGTGTGTCAGTACTCCTGGGAGACCAGTTCTCTCTGGGAGGAATTTGGGTATGGAGAGCTGTAGCACAGGGTCAGCTTTGGGCACTGTGTCACAGGATCAGCTCTGGGTRCAGACAGAAACCAGAAGGATCCTGTTCCCAGCTGTTCCTTAATTCCTGTGTCCTGATGGCTCTGGGAAGGTCCCTCTTGGGCCAGGAATTTGAGCAGAAGTGGTGGTCTTACCTGTGCTCACAGGTATGATGGCACTCCTGGGAGACCAGCTCTATGCAGGAGATATTTGTGTATGGAGCACTGTGGTACAGGATCAGCTCCAGGCATAGACAATAATTTCCACTTTTACTCTCATATCACTCTTCTGTTTTTAAATATTCTTTTCTCTTTAACAAAATAATGAAAACCAAATCCCATAAAATATTATTGCTGATGATAAAACTTTCTTATAGAATGACACATCTTCCTGCAGAAATGAGCTGAGGTCTAGAAAATATCTGAAATGTCTTTTTTCTGGACCCAGAAAATCRTGACTATCATTTGAGATTGCTGAAGAKGGTGCTGAGGACACAATATAATTTTTATAAACATTTAAAGATTTTGCACTATTGTAGGTTCTGTCTCTAGRCCTATTCAAGAGGATGTTGATTATAGTAAATGAACAAGAAAACAATGTTCAATTAAAGAAAATATTACTAATAAGTAAGTAACTTCAAAGATTCACTGATATATGAAATTCCATATTGATCAGGTGACTTATACTACTGATTGACATTAACATGACAAATTAAATATTATTTAAAAAATTGAACATTCAAAAATCTAGAGCCACTAGTGGTAACTCATCCCTTAAAACATTCAGAATATATCATTGTTTTGATGTTTTACTTTTACTATTTCATAGTGCAAATCTCTGGCAACAACTTAAGCATCTCACAAAAGGAGGTAGTTAAATGTGTCCATGATTAGGGATATTATGTAGCCACTAAGTGACTTATTAAATTACCTAATTTAACTTTATTAAACTGCTTAAACATAGTATGAACTAGAAAGCAATAAGCAAGTTTAGCATACAGATCAAAGTCAAGTACAAATGGAACAAATAGTAGAAAATAGCACTAAAAAGTTAACAGATTGTGACTTTTACATTTGGCTTCACGATTTGAGTAAGAGCTTCAGCCAAGCAATGCACAAGCAAAGTGGAAACAGCCAAATGTCAGTCAGACCCAGCAGTCATGCATTGGCCAATGTCAGGCAAGCAATTAAACAGGCCATATTCAACTAAGGCAAAACCTTGAGTGTAACCAATCAGGTGATATCCCACCATGTTTGTAAACTCCCCTGTCCATGTGTCAAGAAGAAATTCCCAAACCTCTTCTGCCTCTGTTAAGATCAGTTAATGTATGTATGTGTGGGCAAGCACACAAACACACACACACACACACACACGGCTTTCATGAACACACTTACTGAAAGTGCTTAGGAACCTCCAGACCAAGACACCAGGCCTTTCTCCATTCAAGACCTGATAGGGCGTCATAGTTTGTAATTCTCTCATGGAATGAAGTTTAAATAGATGATGAGTCAGAAAGGGTCCAAAAAATTAAATTAAAACTAATTAGATTATTTTTGCTGTTGTTTTTAACTGAAGATTTAAAAACAAAACTACTGTGACAATGAAGATGCCCATGGGACTTCAAAGTCACACCACTTATGGTACATCTCCAGCTGTCCCATAGAATGTTTTTGAAACTGGATCTATACACTGCAAACCAAACACAGCTCTCAGTGTATGAGAGAAACTACCATCTACTTGTGGTTGTCAGACCCAAAGATAGAAGTTTTCTAGTGCTCCCTTAAAATAAAACAGTCCCACAGTGTAACAGGAATATAGGAAAGAAATCTCATGAAACAGACCCATTGCTGATAGCTTTTTGCTATGACTACAGCAACTCATCCACTGCCAGGACAGTTCTTTGCAGCTTGACCTTCCCCTCACTTTTTACTGTGGCTCTGCTCTGTGGACACGTGACCTTCTTTCAGTGGTACTATATTGTATAGGGAGTACTCTATCAGTGGCAAACAATGTACAGAAACAGCAAGTGGATTGGAAATAAATGTTTGTAGCTTAAATATAAAGGCATGAGATTGGTTATGAATAAGGCTTGGGATGTGCCAAAAGAGCTGTGGTAATGATAGAAGTTACCAGAAGGTTTGGATTGGTCTCTGTTTCCCCAAAACATAGCTTGTGTGTTTGAATAGAAATGGCCACTAAAGGCTCACAGATTTAAATTCTTGGTCAGCAAGAAGTGGCACTATTAGGAGATATGGTTTTATTGGAGTAGGTGAGTCACCAGACCCCAACACTAATATGGACAACAAGAAGTGCATACCAAAAGGAGCATGCCATGGTTGTCTCCGGAGGGGTCCTGCCAGAGCTTTACACATACAGAGACAGATGCTAGCAGCCAACCATTGGTCTGGGCATGGAGTCCCCAATGGAGGAGTTGGAGGGTGGTCCGGAGGAGCTGAAGGGGTTTTTAGCCCCATGGGAAGAACAATGATGTAGGCTGCCCAGACGCCCCAGGACTCCCAGGGACTAAACCATCAACCAAGGGGTACACATGGTTCCAGCCAAAMATGTGGCAGAGGAATGCCTTGTCAGGCATCAGTGGGAGGAGTGGTCCTTGGCCAGGTGAAGGCTCAGTAGATGCCCCAAAAAGGGAAATCAAGGGAGAGAATCAATGCAACAGTGTAGGGGAATAGCAGGACAGGGAAGTGGGAAGGTGTTGATTGGGAAACCAGCAGAGAGAAGAGGGCTTCTCATATACATATACATATACATATACATATACATATACATATACATATACATATACATATACATATACATATACATATACATATACATATANACATACACACACACACACACACACACATATATATGTGTGTGTGTGTGTGTGTGTGTGTGTGTGTGTGTGTGTATGAAGAAGTGTGTCACTGTGGGCAGCCTTTGAAGTTTCCAATGCTTACTCTAGGCCCAGTGCTGCTCTCTTTCTCCCTGCTGCCTGCCGATCCAGATGTAGAACTCTCAGATGCCTTCTATCACCACGTCTGTCTTCATGCCACCATGGCACCCTCCATGATAGTAATGGAGTGAATTTCTGAACCTCTAAGCCAGCTCCAATGAAGTGTTTTTCTTTATGTGAGTTGCCTTGGTAATGTTGTCTCTTCAGGGCAATAGAAACCTAACTAAAACRTATGCCAAAACCTTCACTTCTGGTTACTCTGGATGTGAACCTTTGCTGAAGATAAGGCCAAATTAAGATGAGGACATTACAAGGGAACTTGTAACCCACACCACTGASACATAGAGTGYGGAAGCAGCAAGCAATACGAAAGATTGACAGCCACCACCTGAAGCCAAGAAGAGCCAARGAAATGGTCTCCTCAGACATCAGAGAAAGTGTGGCCGTGCCAATGCTTTGGTCTCAGATGCAGCCGCTAGAACCCAGAACAAATCTAGTAAGTCCTATGGTTCCTGGTATTCTATTACGGAGGTGCGAGGAGAYTCACACACTGGAGAAGSAAAGACAGAARAGATCTATTTCGGATGGGTTGTGTGCCTTCCGAAGATCGTGAATACTAAYGTCAGGGTTTTAGTATGACAACTATTCTAAAACGAAATAATTCCAACTGCATACAAATAAATAATGAGCTCATACGAAAGATCATTAAAATGTGGAATATACATAAGAAAGTATACATAGGATTCAGAAGGACCTTGCAATACATGTAGAATTATCTTCTGGACAAAACTGAAGCTAGGCAGGGCAAACATATAGTCTCTGAAGATCAAGAAGGTTTGTGAGGCATATATCCTTGGGATTTCATAGCAAGCTAACTGCCATGTACCACCTAGAAGTGATCAATAGTAAACACAGACATACACATAGCAATGAGTATAGTTCAAATACTCTTGTTAGTATTATGAAATCACGTAAGAGACAGCTTTAGGACTGATCACAAGGACAAGGGGGTCTCTGTTATGTGCCTTGCTTGCCAGCACCAGGTCTCATTCTGCTGCCTGAGTTTGAGATTGGTGTTCCCTATCAATTTAGCTCACTTTATTAACCCCTAATATGTTGACACTTGGGTACAGAAGTTTAATCAATAATTTCTCTTGATGAGACACATGCACTTCGTTAATATTCATGARTTTCTGAAACCATGAGACCGAGGGATGTAATCTTATTGTTACCCAATCCCTACAGACCTATGACTCTGTGACCTTGTCTGTGTAACTACTCCTGATGAGAATCTCCCCCACAAAGGCACCAGCTGTGGAGGAGGCTCTGTGTCTTGCTCTCCTAATGGGACAGACCTAGAGTCCTTATGGGACCAAGCTTGCTCTGAGGCTGGCCAGCTGTCCCCCTGTCACTGATCTTGCTGCTTTTGCAAGTTTGTGCAGGACAACCTARGATGCACATTAATATAAAACCTCTGTAAATGTTCCAAACTAACTTTTGTTCCCTTCCAAATATATCAGGAATGTTTGCTTGAGGCCCTTCCAGAAGGCAAGGCTTGTACTGAGGAGATCAGAAGTAACAGCTCGGATTGTTTGATTTCAGTCTTGGCCCTGAGCTAGAGGTGGATTGCTTGACCTACTTGGTAAATAACCTGGATCAGAGCTTTTACAAAACAACATCACATGGTCAAAAAGATAGCTTAGTGTCTTAAGGCGCTTGCTGCTGAGGCTGATGATGTGAGTTCTATTCCTGATTCTGCAGCGATAGGAGAGAACCAATTCCTATAAAGGAGTCCTTTGATCTCCTTCCCCTGCATATACATGTTCACACACACAGACAACATGCACACATACTAACAATTTAAATACATGTAACAGAAAATAATGTTGCATATTTCTATTGTTAGCAGGCAATAACTGGACATCAATACTTTGTATTATGTAAAAATAGAAATTATTAAAAAACTCAAATGGGAGAATCTTCCCCCAAAGGCACCAGCTGTTGGGGAGTCTCTCAGYCTTTCTTTCTCTAACATTGCACATTGCCATTGTTAGCAGCCATTAACTGAAAATTTACAGTTCCTCTTATTTAAAGAACAAATGACTTTTTAAAAAGGAACAATTTCAACTCCCCCACTTCTCCAGAAACTGCTTTGGGAGGCAATCAGTGGATTCTTTTCTGAGACATTGGGCCACACATCTCTTTGATAAACTATGTTACATTGTGGAAGAGAACAGTTTTACTTACTACAACAGTGCAACCTAGTTTTGTATTCACATAATAAAGAACTGTTTTCATATCTACTACCAAAAGCAATGCTAGATAATCCTGTGGTCCCATTTAAAGCATCCTCACGGTTTATGGTAGGTCTTCTTTACAGAGAAGGAAGCTGTGACTGAGACAGGTGAAGAGATAGAATGTATTTCAGGTTTGGACCTGGGCCATCTGCCTCCGGAACTCTGCTTTAATCACACAGCTTGTGTGTGTCTCATTGTTATAGCAACTGTGATTCCTGRGGAGCTGACAAAAAGTGGAGCACACAGATARTTCCAAGTAGGAACAGAGGATARAAACGACTTTCTATAAGGAGAACTGGAGAGATGGAGGCCTGTCCCACCATYGTAAACAGGAAAAGGGGGTAGTTGTAGGCTAAGCCTAGAAGGAGTGATATGAATTTTCAAGTTGAAAATCACATTTAAAGAAGGAAGGAGAAATCCATGAGTTAATGTGGAGGTAGAAATACACATGACTGTGTGTGCCTCCTCTCAGCATTTTGCTCTTCTATTATGGCTAGTTGTTACACAAGGCTAGATGACGCATATTTATAGTCACTCATGTGTCTCAATCATTGTGGAACGTGACATGTGGGAAGAAGCTGTTACCAGGAACATCCTTCCATTGTGCCACMAAGCAGGGGTTGTCATGTAGAAGACACYAACTGAAGAAACAAAGAGGTCAAGCAAGGCATAACTAGCGATATCAAACAATCAGGTATCTACGTATAGAAACATCATTTAGTTTATGTTGTAGGACAGTAACAAAATGACCAATAGTCTCTGTGACTCATAGCAGCCAGGTTGTATCACTGACCATCATCTGTCACATGGACTATGGCCCTGCTTCATGCTATCCTCCCTAAGAGAACCAAGGACCTTGCTAGTCTCTTAGAAGAAAAAATTAGGGAATGTATTGGGCCATTGGAGGGCTCTAAAAACCTTGTTTTGGAAGTACACATGTAAACTTTGAACTTATTCTCATAGCCTGAGTTAGCCCAATTGCAAGTGTCAACCAGCGGAATGGGTAGAGACAGTCAGCCTCTTGGTCAACCATCATTGAGCACTTAAATCAAACAAAAATTTTACTGGATAAAAAGTACTGGAATTTTTTTAAAGAATTATGTTCCATGCTAGTTGGCATTCTATATAAGGACATTTTACATTTTGGTGTGTTGCTTTGACTGTGTACTTTAAAATTAAATAGTTATTGTATGCTCTTGTAGTAAAAATAAACAAGTCTTTGAACCATTAAGTCACAGTCAGTATATAATTCTATGAGTGCTAAAATCCATCCAGAGAACATAATGCCCCCAACATCCAAATGATGGCAAGTCAAGTCTGATCTACTGCACGTRAAGGGCCTGTCCTATCAAGCCTGGAATTTGTCCCTTATTATTTTCTCTACATCAGGCTCTGGGTAAACCATTTAAAGCAAAATTTAGGTTAATCCTCTTATAAAACTTGAAGATATTTTTGATCCCATTTTGTATGTATGATAACTGATACCCATGAATAAAAGTGGATGTCCAAACACTAGGTGATTCAGGAATTACGGCAGTGACATCGAGATCCATACACTAAGCTTCTGTGTGATGATGTTCATCATCTAAATTTCATCCCCARGCTTCTGTTATAACTTGTTAGCTATGGGATCCTTTTCTTGTTTAGTGACATTTCCAAATAAGAGAAATCCATGCARCTCCTTTCAGTTCATTGAAAGCTTTAGTACRTGAATGCACACAGAAATCAGAGAGTTGATACAACTGGATTCATCTTGTCTGCTTATATGCTTATTCTAGCACATCCATAACTAGGGTACTCCCTTTCCATTGACTTTTTTAATATTTAAACTTATATTTCTATAAATTTCCAACTATAGAAATAGATGATAGATAGAGATAGATAGATAGATAGATAGATAGATAGATAGATAGATAGATAGATAGATAGATGGATGGGGAGAGAAAGAGAGTGTGAGAGAGATGAATAGATGATAAATAGGCCAAATTTAATCTCTTCAAAAGACTAAATCTGGTTAATATACAACCACCATGACCTCTTCAAGGTAAACATTGGATTTCCTAGCCTGGTATCAATAGCATGGAACATACAGACAGATAGGATAATACAACTGTGTGCRTCTGCCTTCTTAGCCTCCCTGGTCTGGGAAGGAGAAAGGAGCTATGGRAGTAACAGGTACCATAAGATGACCGTCTTACCATTTCTTCTGGTGCATTTGGCTTATAGTTTGAATTTGAAGTGTGTAAAATGGGTTTATGTTTTGAATGTTTGGTCCCAATTGGTAGCATACTTTTTAAATGTTCTAGAAACTTTGGAAGGGAAGGCCTACSTAGGGGAAATGGTCCCTGACTTTCCCTTTGTTCTCTGCTTCCTGATCCATCACAGTGTGAACAGCCTGACCTATATAGGCTGCGACCTCAATGATCTTAGCTACCCTGCTGTGGCTTCTTTGCCAAGATGGTTGAAATCCTCTGATATTGTGAGTTAAGACAAGCCTTAATTTGGTTTTCCATTCTTGTTTACATCAGAAATTGAGGGCACAGTAATACAGAAGTGCCAGTCCAGATTTAATTTCATTCCCAAATAATTCCTTGAAAAATTCATACAATGGATTTTGGACATATTGACCCTCCAAAGTTTCCATTATGTCTTCCCAGATCCACTCCCACTCCCCTACACTGTGCTCTGCCCCTGGTTTTGTGTCTTTTTTCATTTTTGTAACCCACTGACTCTAATTTGTGCTGCCCATATGCTCCTGAGCGAGCATGGGGTAATTTCTAGAGAGTAATCAACCTACTGACAAACATACTAAACGACTACAACTACTGTTTCCAGTAGTTGTTACAGCTAGTTCCAACTATCTCCAGAAGTCATCTGTTCCTCATTGCTCCTCAGGTGTGGGAGCTCGTCAACCCCTTCCGACTGCGTGCCAGACTGCTTGATTCTGTGTGGGTTTTGTGTAGACAGCCATAACTCTTGTGAGCTAATGTGTAAAACTGTTCTGTCACGTCCAGAAGTAACTATTTTGCTCAGAGTCCCTCATCCTAACCTTCAAATCTTACACTCTTTCTGCCTCTTCTTCTAYAATGGTTCCTGAGCCTTGAATAGGGAATCTGATATACATGCCCCATTTTTGRCTGAGCACTCCACTAATATTTATTCTTTGTGCTTTGTCCAGTTGYGAGTTTCTGCATTAACAATCATATRCTGAACAACAACAAAAATTCCTCTGATGGTGTCTGAGAGATGCACTGCTGTATGGGTTGAGAGAGTAGTTCAGATTCTGCTAAATGATCATAGTTTTCAAATTTTATTTCTTGTAKATYRYATGAACGTACAGTTTATACTACAACAGCACATTTAGGCCAACGGTAGCTTTATGCTCTGATTTCACCCATTCCATCTCTTCCTATCCATATCTCAGTACCAAGAGTACAATGCAAAGACTKGGCTGACMTCTAATAAACATGGACTAATGAGTCAGAAGAACCCATCGCCACCTGCTCCCTYGGTCTTAAGGGAAAATATGGGGCTTCAGATGAATATGTGGTCATTTCCTTTCCTATTAATTTCCCAAGCTCATCTGTGGACTGTGCTCTCTGCTCTGCTGGGGTGACAGAGACATGACAGATGGCACTCTCATGGCCAAGGAGCTTACTCTGAAGTACAGGAAGGGCTATATTTTTCCCTAGAACAGTCTTATAAATCATTTGCACACATTTGGGCCGGAATACTATGGCAAAATGTGATAAATTCTATTCTATAGAAATATCAGTTGAAAAATCACTATGTATACATATATTTATATATGCATATATATATATATATATATGAATCACAGATATTTCATTCAGACATGGGTGTAAGCAGAACATCAACAAAAATATTTATGGTGTTTTATAAGATAAATATTTTTATCTGATGGAGGAGAAATAAACATCTATTAACCAGTAAGTTCAATATGTTAAAGCACTCCATTTCAAAATAATTTTAACAATTTTACACTTTAAAATCAATGACAATCTAAGGAAGGTATCTAAAGCTCTAAAATGAGTAAGTCACTATTTATGGACCTATCAATAAATGAGTAGATGAAAAGAAAGCCATTCAGATGAATAAAGAGATGGAAAGGGGAAGAATGTTAGCATTCAGAAAGCATCTGATGTATAATTGAACAGGACCAGACAAGCTTTAAGATGGGATGGTTTAATGTGGGCAGCGTGAGGTCCATCTTCAGCTTTCTTGTCATTGGGGACTCTTCTATCTTTGTGTAGAAGAGCACAAATCATAACATTTTTAGCCTTTTAATTTCTTATAATAAATTATACATACATATATATATGTATGATTATATATACATATATATTCCCCAAAGAATATATGAATATGTTCAAAAAGAGCAAATTGTCATAAATAATCATCTTTACCCCTTCACTACATCTTTTTTAGATTTAATATGATACTGTGAATATCACTCAAAATCGTATACTCCTTAGTTATGTTTAAGTCCAGTCATAAACTCAGATAATTTAAGGTTGAAATAAGCTTTAGGCCACCTTGTCCTGCCTTCTAGCAACATTTTGATAATCTTTTTAGATGACAGAGAGTCTTTTGCTGACCAGTTCATGACTTACATCAAATTCTCTATTACCTCAACAGGGAATCCTTTCAGCTACTGAACACATTATGTATAAGAAACCTCTCTGTAGTCTGAATCTGGTGTATCATTGTTTTGTCTTTCTCCCCAAAAGAACTCAAAGCTTTGGGTCCATTTAAGATCTTCCCCACCCTTTCATACCATTAACCTGACCAGGTCAGATCCAAGTAACATTTTATGTGTAGTGTACATAAGACCCTTAGAGATCCAAATAAGAAATCAACGATGAATAGATTGGAGAAATGGTTCAGCAGTAACAGTGCTTGCTGTGTAAGCCTGAGAACATGTAGAACCCCTATAAAAACAAACAAACAAAAAAACAAAACAAAGAAAAGAAAAGAAAAGAAAAGAAAAGAAAAGAAAAGAAAAGAAAAAGAAAAGCCAGGTGTAGTGCTGCATGCTTGTAATCATGCCAGTGCTGAACAGCAGAGACAGGAGGAGCCCTTGGTCTCACTGGCCAGCYATTCTAGTCTGTTGGATGAGATCCATCCCTACTGAGAGACCCTGTCTCCCAAAACAAGATAATTACTTGCTGAGGAATGACACTAGAGGTTGACCTCTTTCTTGGATGCTCTTGTGTGCATGCAGGTATGCACACATGCATGCACGCACACGCGCGCACACACACACACACACACACACAAGCACACTCACCTATACACCTCTGCAACCTTAGACACTTAAACGTATACACGCATGCACAAAAATACACATAGAGAAAGTATTGATGAAAATGACAATGCCCTTAAAATATTGTACAGATTATGGGTATGCATCTCCCTCCCATTTTAAAGACTGTTCTTGCTTTGCCATGAGTTCTATCTCTAAGACAAGACCCTCAGTTCTCTGAGCATCTCTTATAAGTTGTATTATGTATAATCATTATTTTTTTTACCTCTCTTGGATGTATGCCAATTCCGAATGCCTCTTGTTTAAAAAAATAGCACATAGAGGTAAAGAGGGTGCCAAGGGAGAGTAGAATATAGAATAAAGAGTGCCTGGCCATTAATCTGCACTGCAGCCCACTCATTATTGTTCCTATCAAGACACAAGAGTTTTCTTATTACCAATATCCATGCCGTTTACAACAAGTAAGGCCTAATGAACTGTAGCATTTAGGAATTATCTCTGAAAAAAAGCTGTCTTCTTAAAATAGCAAATGATCAGAAGAATAAGAAATATATTCAAATGATTTATTTTCCATTAATTGCATAACTGATTAGGCTCAAGAAGTGCCTTTTAAATCATCCAGTTTTGCTCTTCGTTAGCTGGATTGAATTATTACCTGAAATGAAATTTCAGATTTATCTGTGCTTTCCTTTTTCTTCCTTTTCCTCTCCTCCCTCCTTCCCTCCTTCTGTTTTACTGGGACAGAGGGTAGCAGAGTTTTGATATGTAGCCCATGCAAGCCTGGGACTCAAGGTCCTCCTTTGGCCTTCCAAATCCGAAGCACACAGCCACACTATCTGTGCCTTTCCATTATTCATGACTCTACTGACACAGTCTCTCTAGTGATATGAAATGCTATAATGAGCCCTGTATATAATAAGCAAAATAAAAAGTCCCGTTTTATGGGTTATTATTGTTATTGTTTTGATATTATTTGTGGGTTGTCCCTAGTTGTATTCATTCTGAAACCGCAGCTCTAGAGCAAGTGACTGATAACTTATTTCCATATGTGACTACTCCGGGAAATAATGTAAAGAATGATTATCAGGTTGGACAATTGAGTCCCCGATGTTAGTTCTTTTGGGCAAAGGCGAACATTGGATAGAATCTGCTGCATTGACTCTTCAGCTTCCTTTGATTCACATAGTATGGGAAGATAAGTCCAAGAAGATAGAAGAGAGGCCTTCAGCCCATCTTCCAGCTTGGTGTTATCTTCAGCAAGCTACTTCATTACTTTCTCTCTTCCCCTGGGAAATCTGGGATGTCTTGGCTGATTCTAGGTGGGCCCATTCTGAGTAACAGCTTTGCAGTTCCAGATTTTTGGAATGGACTTAAATGCGAAAAGAAAACTGGTAAGATATTGGCAACAAATATAAAAACAGACAAACATTATTTTCTATGATTTTGAACTCAGGTGTGCCCTGAGTTGCCTGAAGCCAGGCTGTCAGGTTTTAATAAGGCATACCAAACAGGATAGTTCTGGGAAAGAAACTGTCAAGTAAAAAATCAAAATGGAGTTCTGTGGTTTCAGAAGCAATAGCTTCTGCCAAGAAAACAGTCATTCTTGTTTGCATGAACACCGATAAAACATACTGATGAAATATCAGAGTAGGCTGTTTTATAAAAGAAGGTGAAATCTTATTTTCTTTGAAATTTCCCAGCTCAGTAACTAAGGTCTCAGAATGTTCTTAGGCCTTTTCTTCATTGGCAGGGTCAAAGGTTTATCTCTGTGCGTGTATACAGATGATGATTTTACACTCAGGTGCCTTTATCAGTAGAGACGCATGGAGGTTCAGTGCTGAAGAAGTCAATGGAGACCAAAAATCCTGAAGAGAAAAAGCTAGGATCCAGCAAACATCACAGTGAAAAAGCCAGCATCCATCGAACATCACAGTGAGCTGCTCTATCATGTCCAGACCAAGTGTGCAAGCCTTGGTCTAAGTTCTCTGGGCGCTGAATAATCTGATTCGTCTTATAAATCTCTGCATTCAAAATATAGGGAAAATATACGGATAATAATGACCCTTGTGTGGAAAAGAAAATACATCTAAACGTTGTATACTTTGCACTGAAGTCATTCTAGACTTTACTCATTAGTTAAACTCATTTTTGGCCATGGAATCAGCTTGCCTCTAATTTCACCCGCCTTAGTTATTAAAAACAAAAGGAACCTAGCTTTATGCGCACGTGCACACACATGTGCTTGTATGTGTGTATGTTTCTATATTCTTGAAATTTTGAGCCCATCCTAAAGAGAATGATTTGAAGGCATGAATGGGGTTTGCAGGTAAAGAGGGTGGTGGATTTCTCTACATAACAAGGTTTGGATTAGAAGTCTGCTAAACAAAATGTTAAGAGCTGCCCACAAGGTTGTAAATCCACAGTCTGCAAAGAGGAAGGGAGAAATACAGAGAGCAACTGGGGTGTGTGTGTGTGTGTGTGTGTGTGTGTGTGTGTGTGTGTGTGTGTGTGTGTGTGCAGTGTTTGTGGGTTAGATGAGAAGCAAGGGCTGAGTGAAGCAGGAGAAGGAGGGGGTGACTGGTGTGATTTGTTTGGTGTTCTGAGCCAATAGAAACTCCAGCCTGTGATAATATCCCCACGCAGCGCCTAGAGGACTCAGTGCTGTCTTCAGCTCCTTCCACATCTGCAGGCGCGGCCGGGACGCGCTCCGCCCTCTGCGCGCTCCGCTGGGCTCTGCTCGCTCTGCTCCGTGCACACCCTCGCTGCTTCGCCGGCCTCCTGCAGAACCAGGCTGCGGCTGCCCCCAACGATCCGGCGCACGCCCCGCTGTGGATCCTGTCATTCACACAGAGGAGAGGGACAGGGAGACACACAAGGGAACCGAGGAAGAGGCTTCCATCTCATCATTGCAGGTATGCGGCTTGTCACGACCTATCTGACAGGCACAGGTTTCTGTCTTCTGCTTTTCCAAGGCACCTAAGGTAGATTCAAGTCTGTGTCTGTCCTCGGGGCTGGTTGGCAGAGAAGTGCTGAGTGAATCCCCTCCCCACCCCCACGCCAGGTTCACCTCTTCTCTGTGGCTGGGGCCATCAGGTGGATTCACCTATTGGATTCTGCGTAGGTGGAAAACCCAGACCTTTAAACTTCACCGCGATCTTTAAATTAATTAATTAATTAATTAATTAGTTAATGAATTAACACCAGGATCTGCACATTGTCGTGAGGGTACCCCTTGGTGACCTGCATTATAACGATGTCCCATCATGTAATCGTTTAGAAAGCAGGCTTTGAATATAGTCAGCCTACCTAATACGTTAATGTGTTCCCTGTAGGATCAGGAAGCCACAGAAGACTTGGGCATGGTCTTGATTTCCTACGCATATAGTCAAAGTGGATACAGCCTCATAGCTGAAACCACTATGTATTTAGGCTGTGTCTGAAGAAAAGAAAAGAAGCGAGGCAGCAATTAAAAAAAAAAAAAACGCAGTTGTCGTAGTCCTACCTTCATTGATGAATTAAAAATACATTTGTCTTTCAGAACCCCTGACAGGATGAGTTCTAAACTCTCTCAAATTAGGTTAAAAGCATTAAGAACTGCTCCTAGAACTCAAGAGGCTGAGGAAGGAGGACTGTGAGTTCCAGGCCAGCCTGGGCTACGTAGTTAAAACTATGAACTGAAAAACTTCATACCAAATATAAACATTTTCAGGCAATGAAATTCGTAGTTTGTAGTTTTGTTTAATCGTCAAAGGTATAGATTTCTCCGTGTTTATTTTTGAGGGGAAAGGTGGCAGAGGGAGACAAAATAGCGATTTTCCTGGGATTTCGCCATGTTTGATTCACAATTTTGAAGTTGGTTATGTAATTTTTTCCCCACGTTGATTACTTATGATTAAATTAACGTTGCTTAATCAGTTCCATCTTCCCGGAAAAGCCAAAGGGACTGAGTAACTGTGATAAAGGACTGGTCGTGTTTTGGACAGTCCTCAGGGTTGGTATTCACAGGTCCTAACCTCTATAAGAAGTGCTTTTCCTGGAATGGGGATACAGAGCAGGGGTCGCTTCAGGATGTCATGTGGGTAATCAGATGCAGAATCTGGATAACACTCTACTCAGTCAGATCCTGGGATTTGCTGGTAGAGATCCATTCATTGACAGTTCAGAGCTCTCTCATCCCCCAGGTACCTGAGTTTCAACACTGCCCTTATCCCAAATCTTGTGCCTGGCCAAGCAAGAGAAGGAAGTTATAAGAAAGCTATTCACTTTGCATATCACCRTGGAGAGTTTAAGTTGACCCATTTTCTTTTAATCAGATGACTGTGTTCTTTCGTCATTAGAAAGAAGGCATGCGTCATTTTACCGCGGAGTTAGGAAAAATGTCACATTTTTGCCCTTTGACTAAAGCGAGTGATCACACGGGACATTTTTAAGAAGTCTTGACAAGCAATAGATGTACTGAGTAAATGCTGTGTTTAAGGAAGAATGCGCTAGTACTGTAGAGAAGTGTGTCTCACCCTTCACACTCACCACAGAAACCGATTGTAAAATGTTTCCTAGTCATTGCACGCAACTGTCCCAACTTAAGTCCATTTGTAGTTACACCAGCTTATCAATAATAATATTACTATTAATCATTACTGTTGGTGTGTGTGTGTGTGTGTGTGTGTGTGTGTGTGTGTGTGGTGTGGTGCATGTAAGGAGCTAATAGAAAATTTTAAGGGACCACTTCTCTCCTTCCRTAGTGGGATCTTGAAAACAGACTCAGGCCACTTGGGCTGCTGCTGCTGCTGAACCTTCCTGCAAGCCAGGATAGTTTTGTTATGTTATGAGCACTTGTCCATATTCTATAACTCAATTCCCCTTGCCATTAAACTCCGAAGCCATGCTGGGTGTGTTGCATTGACTAAGTGAGCATCTGAATATATTCACTTTGTACAGGCTGAGATATGCGTGGCTTTCTGATATACCTGGATGGGGATATGAGCAGATATACACACACAGTGTTTTGATTATTCACTGCTTTGTGCTATCATCTTTTCTGAAGAGAGGCACTCCAATCCTGATTCTCTTTACCTCTCACAATAGCCAGCCAGAGATCTAAATTTCCTCAACCTATGTAAGGTATAATTTAAATAAATCACATGCCTTCAAATATTTTAAAAGACCTCCCTCCACCTTAGCTCTCTTTTGATTCAGGAGAATGGTTTTGAATCCTGAGTTGGGTTCTGGCTTCTATTGATATGAGATGACTGTATTGCCTGGTTCAAGGGCAAACCATGATAGACCACAGTCTCCTGGGCACATTGCAGGCTGGGGCAGTCAGGTTTGTGCTCCAATGGCATGACAGCAGATATGTCAGGTGGCAGGCAAGAGCTCCATGCTGGACTCTTTCAGTTAGGAGCACAGCAATGAATTATTTCAACCCAAGAAAATGTGCCCCATATTGAGCTTCTGACCAGTCCCACAAAGGACCAGCATGTAAGACGAATTTCGTACAAGGGGAAGACATGTAATTATAAATTTGATCTATGGTGGCATCTGCTTCTTCAATTACCTGCTTCTCCTCCTATCACATAACTCTCTTGTCTCTAAGACCTGTACACATGGACTTAATAATGTATAAAACCAAACCTGATCACATGTCAGGCTACAAAAATGTGGTCCTCAGACCATTCATTGCAACACTAACCTACCACTTTTGTGTACTTGGCTACTACCATGACTTCTAGTAGGAAAATCCCCTTGCCTCTCCAGCACATTGACAGTCCCAGCCCTTGGTGGGGTGCTAATTGGTAGAGATGAGTCCCCAAGCCATGTGGGAGTTAAGAGGCTGGAGAAATGTTTCATGCAGCAAGAATGTGAAGTGAGACTGTGATGGTGGACAGCTTCAAACAGGAATTCAGGAGCTGGAGGGAAAATGAGTCTACTTCCTCTGGTTAGCTTCAAGGATATAGATTGGATGCRATGTCCTGAATATTTCCAACACTCTTTTCTGTGTTCCTAGGTATACTACACACAGGTGTGGGATTGAAATAAACACTTTTTGATGTGCTGACAAGCTTGGACATACGAGCCAGAAGAGGGCAGCATGCAAACTCTGAAAAATAGGATGCCTCGTCTACAGGCGCTTGTCCCAATTTCCCCAATGGCTACAAAATGCCTGTTTAATCTACGTACCCTCCTCCTTCTGGAAAACACAGTGTAGAGTCTTAAGAAGAGATATGTCACCCAGAGGGATGTTTTTGTTTTTGCCAGCTTTGCTTCAGAGTTGGAGTTGCCAGAAACAAGGAGAGAGAGAGAAACTATTTAACGGGAGCTCAGCTTCTGTTTCTTTTAGTTAACTTCACTTGTTGACTCTAATCAAGCAATCTGTATACTGTTAGGAGATGAAAGAATGGGAAATCAAATACAGGGAAGAGGGATGAAGGAAGGTTGGTGTTCCTTGAGACTTCTCCGCGAATAGTATTTTTTTTATTAGTTAGTTTGTTGCTGCTTTATCAGCAAAACCATCCATTACTGTGTGTCTCAAGTGTAAACTCAAGGTCTCTGCATAATCAGTGATGCTTTYGGAACTGGGCTTTTAAAACTAGAGATGAGGAATAAGCTGCTTCAGTGATAGGTGGAATCTAAGACATGCTAACAAAACCAAGAAACCAGTATCTACCTCTAGGCAGAGGGATAGTTAAATGCCTAGCCTTTCCTAATTATAGTCTAACTCCCAGTGATTCGAGTTAGAACTGGAAGCAGCAGTGGAGGCTCTGGGTCTTAGACCAGAGATGATAACTCTTACATTATTCTTCAGTCTCTGAGCTGAGTCCTTTCCTGTGCCGTTTCTATCTTTGGAGATGCTTCATAAAAGAAAGCGTTCACCACTCTTATAGGGTGTGACTGACAGTGCTGACACCTAAGTGGCCAGGTGCCCTCCTTTGGTGTCATTTAGCAGTTTAGAGATGTTAGCCTCAGAGGATCCTGCCTCTTTGCTGTCTTTAGGTCATCCACCATACAGCTCACTACGGGATGTTGAGGGCTGAGAAGAAAGCTCAGAGTAGGGTTTTAGCACCCATACTGAAGATCACAGAGAAGCCTCATTCTGGGAAAGCTGTGCTTTTCTGTGAGTGAGAAGGTCTGGGTTAAGGATAAATGCCTCAGAGAAAGGAAAGCCAAGGTAATTTTGTCAAGAAAGCATGGTTCCAAGCTCCTAGGGTGGAATCCAAGAGGCTCAGGGAGCTGCCCATGTGTGCGTCAACGAGTCCTTGAAAGCACCCATATCTTCTTTAGGGCCACTGTACTCCGCTTGAGGTGGGTTGCCCCTGTGTCAAAGCAAAGGGATTTCAAGGATACAATTGAAATTCTTTAGTGTCTGGGGAGAAGAGTGAGGTCATTGTGTGTCTCTGTTCTCYCCCACTTTTTTTTCTGCATTGGTTTCTGACACAGTCTTACTTGCTCTCTGGAACTGTGCAGTGCTTCCGTGCTGAAGCTCTGTGGAAGGGTAGATTTATTCAGGGTCCTCGTGGAAACAAGTATATTGCTGCACGAGTGGAGGATCACAAGGGAGAGAGAAAAGACTAAGCCCAGACACTGGGGAATCATTTATAACCTCTGGTCTAAGTGCCAGAGCTCCTCTGCTGCTTCCAGTTCACTGTGGCTCAGCAGCCCCACACCGACTCCTTTCAGGTAGTCAAATAAACCACAGCACTTCCCCCTCCTTTTTAAAGAGTACTTTGAAATTAAAAAAAAAAAAAAACAAATCTATGGTATGAGAATTCTGGCTGGGATAATAACCCTAGTAAGAAGACATATTTGTGCAAATAGTTCATTTAAAAGCTGTTTATGAATCTTTTATGCAAGGGAATCAGAAGGAAAGGGAATGCGTAGCTTTAGGAATGTCCTTTAGAGGGGAATGTTTTGAAGAACACAAGGCCAACAACACAAATATTCTCAAATGTGACTTTCATGGTATGGGTTAGTGCAGGTTCCCAGCATAACATTCTCTTCTCCTGTCATAGGTTCAGTGTCATAGCAAGTGGGAGGGAAAAAAATCGGGCAGGGATTCACCTGACTCTCGCATATGAAATTCTAAGTTGACATTGGTTAGTTGAGATATTGTGTTCCTTAAAAAGATCATTTAACCTGACTCAGTAACCACGACTTAAGGCTGAAAGGAAGCCAGCTTATTCATCCATGAAAAAGTGTTTGCCTCTAACTGCTTTTACACAATTATAACATGAATGCTGTATTATATTTTCTAATTACTTTAGTTGCATTGGAAAAAAGCTGATAAATGCATAGTGAGTAAGAGCTAAGTAGGTATAAAGATGAGACTTCTCCACCAATCACCTTTGCTAGGCATCTAAGTTTCTCCAGCTTTTCAAGAGCTCTTTAATTCCCCCCCACCCCCACTAATCATTTGAAAAACTACAATTCATCTAACATTTGGTGAACACATGCCACGTGCCAGATAGCAAGAGGCATATTTACTCAGATCATTGAATTTGGTCTCCACCAAAAGTGCAGATATTAATGAGTGTTTATATAACCACAACTTTGAATAGCTGCAAATATAACTGTTCATTCAACCATATAAGCATGCATTTCTCAGGTGGCTACTGAGCCTCTTTGTGTAATAACAGGAGAATTATACATGTGCTTTTAACATTATTTATTTTAGAGCATATGCAAATGAGCACATTGGTTACATGTTCATGCTGTATTTCATAGACTAAACACACAAAGACATACTCAAATTCAAGTCTGTTTGAGAGTTATAGCTGTGCCAGTCTCTTGAATAAGATTGTGTTTCACATCTGGGGATCACATCTTCTACTCAAAGAGATTACTCAAAACTACTCTTTATGAAAATGTTTGGGTAACACAGACATGTGGACTCAGGTAGGCATATTTAAGTATTTCTCTCAACAAATATGAATGTCTTTGAGTCCGATTTTTCCCCAATCTTTGGAGGAGACAGACTAGAAATGCTGCTTGGTTTCAGAGAGAATTAGCATATTAGTACTTTGTTGATCTAGAAGAGCACTATCTAGACATTATGAAAGATATTAAACCCAGAAAGTAAAGAAACTTGGTTGTCATGTTCACATCTTTCCTGGGGAAACCTACCATTTCCCCTGTGTTTGTTCTTTGCACTAAAAGGAGTGCATTGTTGTGTTTCATACTGGTTTAGACTTCAGTTCTATGTTCTTCCTTATGTAAAAACAGATGTCTCCAATATGACTTTGCTAACCATTTTATAGCTACCATGCAGTTTGAGCAAACATACTAGTTATTAGCAGCAGCAGCAGCATCCCCATTTTGCCAATGAGCTAATCAACACTCTGGGCGTTTAGATTATCACATAGATAAAGGCTGATAGATTGATGGGTTGGTTGGTAAGAATTGATCATGAGTTCAAGCCCTAGAACCCATAGGCCATAGTGTACTTGTATCTCCAGAACTGAGGAGATAGAGAAAGGTCGATCCCTGTTCTTGCTGGTCATTCTGCCTTACCTGCTTGGTGAGCCTGAGGCCAGTGAGAGTCTCTGTCTCAAAAATCAAGGTAGATGGTATCTAATAAACAACACCTGAAATGGTATTGTGGCTTCCAGTGCCCTCCATAACACACCTATATAAGTACATCCACACATGGACACACATACACAAACACACACATATTCACACACACACACACACACACACACACACACACACACTCACACACACACAAAGTACCACTAGTCAAGCTATTACAGACCTTCTGTTTCAAACCCAGACTTGATTCCTTACCCTTCCTTCAAGTATTCCTAAGTAGGTATTGAAAAGCCGTGATTTAGAGAACACTCGGCAAGGATACAGGTTACTATAGTAAAGGATAGAGAGTACCTTGAGCTCAGTATCGTAGGAAAGACAAGAGATATTTGATGAGAGTCATAATCCATGACACTCTGAAAATACAGTGTCAATCTTGCTTAATTAACAAAGCTGGTTGATGACAACAGGAACTCTATTCTACTATAAGCTGTTTAAATCCTTTCTTCACCTTCTACATCTGTTCTACATACCACTCCACCCAGTTAAGTGTAGGTCAAGACTTCCTGGGTGAGGTTTTGCTTACATCTTCCATTCACTTTTAAATGGTCCTTGAGGACAGAGACTGTTTCTTATTTAATGTTTTATTTCCCAGTCCTGAAGTGGTGCATAACAAACTGTATCTGGTCTGAGTCCACTAAGATCCAGCTACACCTAATTTAGAGCTAGGATAGGAGGCTGCTCTTTATCTCCAAGGAGATATGGGCTCCAAATGCTTCAAACGCATGTATCTACCAGAAGCTAAACAAATGACAAACTCCATCATGATCTCTCTCTCTCTCTCTCTCTCTCTCTCTCTCTCTCTCTCTCTCTCTCTCTCTGTGTGTGTGTCTCTCCCTTTTCTTTTTCTTCCTTCCATTTCCCTCCCCCTCCCTGTCTCTTCTTTAGTCCCTACCTCATTCCTTCTTTCCTTCCTTTTATGCTTTCCGTGCCTCAATATACCTAATCCCTTAATGATTTAAAATGATTATTCTGGTAAGAAAGTCAAGCAAATATTAAAAAAATCTGTTCTTCTTACAAACATACATTACTCTTTAAGCATCAAAAATATGAAGTTGACTATTATGATAGTTTTTTTCCCAAGCGAAGGAAAATGTATAGATGATGCCAGAGTTTTATCTTCTATTATGAAGGCTGCTAGTTGAGTTTGGAATGCAAGCTCAGTTTCTGACTGCATTGTTTAGTTTGAATGTTAGGAAATTCTTCATAATGAAGAAGAAAGTGATAACATCACTGAAAATTTGGGGAAAGTGTCATTGTTTGCAGATGGAAAACTTAATTGATTTAAGAGAAACTAGAGAGTTTAATGAATTTGCTCTGTGTTAATTTCAGACAGCAGGTTTTTGTTTGCTTTTATTTTGTTTTGTTTGGTTGGTTGATTTGCTATACAACTTCTTACTATGTAGTTCAGGCTAGACCAGAATTTCCAGCCCTGGCTCTCTTACCTCAAATTCTTGAGTACTAGAACTGCAGGACCATACCAAGGTTAGAGAACAGGTTTAAAATATTTAGATTTTTTTGCTTTTGTTTTTTGGGTTTTTTTTGTTTGTTTTTTGTTTTTTTCGAGACAGGGTTTCTCTGTATAGCCCTGGCTGTCCTGGAACTCACTCTGTAGACCAGGCTGGCCTTGAACTAAGAAATCCGCCTGCCTCTGCCTCCTGAGTGCTGGGATTAAAGGCGTGCGCCACCACCGCCAGGCTAGATGTTTTTACATTAGAAATCTCATGAAAATTCAGCAGACTCTGAGAACTTGAATGGTACCCACAATCACATCTTGAATTCTACTGGTCTGTAGTGGAAATATCTCATCCTAGCAATGAATGTATCAGATAATAGCAGTCTTAATACAATTGTGCAGAATCAAGAGCTATTTGGAAGTTTTGTTGACCCATACATCCTGGCATATTGCTGATATTCTTCACAACTTCAAAACCACAGTAGTTATTAAGCTTCTTTTTGAATAGTATTTTTAGTATTAGCATTATTCAAATACTTTTATTTATTATTATTTACATAATATTTGTGTATATCTTCATAATATCCTATATTAACTTTATCAGACCAAAAAACGGTCTTTGGGGAACAAAATATTAAAAACCTCACCCCACAGCTATTAACTAAGTTAGGCTTATTAGGGTCAGCTTTTCTAACACTTGCAATTGTCACTATTAGAAATGTGAGCCAAAATATTTGTGCGGAAGGTTGGGATAAAGGAGATGTAGTTGTCAGGGATAAGCCTCACACACAGAGTTAGGTCTTGGTAGCACCAACCTCCAAGGAATCTCTACATGCTGAAAAGAAAGAGGAATATAGACAGACTGTCTCTCCTCTGTTTGGATGTCTCTGGTTTGAGCCAGATTTCTATGCCACACGAGAAGAGTCTTTGTGGGCATACCTCATAGCGCATGTCTTTGTATTTTTAATGGTTGGTCTTCAACATCAGTAATTTCCAATAAGATAAGTTGGATGACTCATGGTGATAGTTGACAGGTACCACTTGTGTCCTGACAAGTGAGAGTCTGTATGCATTCAGAACCTCATGCTGTATCCAAGTGTTGCTTTTATTGTTTGTTTCTTCTTCTTCTTCTCTGTCAGCTCTTGAAAAGACCATATTATTCTCAACTTCATATCTTTGTTCTGTTGTGTTGCATCTGAGTCATGATATTTGATGTTTGGCAAGTGAGTAAATGAAAAAAATATCACATATAGAGGTCACCACAGTTACAGAGCCAGTGACCATATTTTAAAAATAATACATTGTAGGGAAATAATAGAAATAAACCTTTGTATTTTACTCAGTTTAGATCTGAAAGATTTCCCTAAAAACCATGTTCTGAGCTAGAAAGGTGACACAGTCAAAACACTCAATTATTATTTTTTCTTGGTATAGTTGATATTATCATTATTGTTGTTATTGTTATTACTATTGCTCAGGGTTTTGATATTAATGGAATAGTCATCAGATGGATGTCCGTGGAGGTTTATTAAAGAACAGTTCATTACTCTAAGTACTTTGGAACTGAGACTTCAATTTTGTAAACTGAGATAAATAAGCTGGAGTGTTTGGGTCTCTCTCAATTTTATCTTTGAAGTAGAAAGAAAAATTATTTGGAAGAAAAGCTAGTTAGACACTCTTCAGAGAACCCTTGATTCATCTATCTAGTATTTATGGAACCAGGGCTAGATGTGGCAAGAGATCAAAAGATGGACCGTGTTTTGAAGGAGCTTAGCGTGCATGAGGAAATCAAAATGTGTATGTCAACAATAAGTACACAAGGTAAAATGTGGAGAACACGAGTAACAACTTGCACAAATAAAGTCTCTCCAGTTTGGGGGAAGCAAAGCGTCATTTCTAAGGATGACTTCAGGGATATTTCTGGAGAGCTGGGCAAATCTCACTCTGTGTTGCTGTCATGACTGACTTCCTGCTCTTGCCTCTTCATGGCATGTGTGGTGTGTGTGCTGTGTTATAAATCCCAGAGCTTCAGATAGAGATAAAACTTATTTAGTCTCCTGGTTTTATAGCCACAACAGTGTTAACACAGAAGTTGCCTGTTTCTCAAAACAAGTTGGTGCAATGTAGAACTAGTGTTAGAATCCAGCCTTCCGCGTCTCCCTTCCTTTCTTCTACACCATCCTCCCATGCAACATTCCCCTCTTAAAGAACGTAAATCAACAGCACATGAAGTGCTACAGCCTTTCACAGAGGTCCTATGTGCAGCCAGCCGGAGGATTGCCCAAGTTGGGGAAAAGCATCTTACTTGCTGGCAAGAGATTTCATGGGAAGTTTTATTATTGTTTAAGTGGAGAATCTTAGCTTTCTACTGTTCATTTCAGTAATGTTGCAGAACTCCTGTCAGAGCTTAGACTCCCCAAGGCTGAGATGCAATGAAACTATCCCAATCTCATCTAGAAATCAGCAATGTCTTCATCTGTGCTGGGGACTAATGCAGCAATGGCAGCCACTGCCTCTTCCTCTTGGATTTTCCAGCACTGGAGTGAGTTTGGGATTCCCTAAGTGAATGCAATGACGCTCCGCCTCCCTCCTGTTTGGACTAAAGGATTTGTATGGCATTAGAATGGATTATCTCTGTGATCCATGTGCTCAAGTTGTCTCCCACTCCCAAACCAGTGTCTCCTGGAGCCCAAATGCCTCATTTGGACTGGCTTATTTGATCATACTTAGAATTCCTTTAAGTAGCAGATGAAACCTCTGGACAGGACTCAGGAAAGAAATGAGTCTGTCAGAGTCTACTTTCACTCATTGGTGGATAGTAACTCTGGATAGAAGGACTCTGCACGCTTTAGACAGACATATTGATAGAATACACACTATAGCACATACACCACAGCCAGATATCTCCCTGGGAAAGGTTCCCCAATAAATAGTGGACACACCTTTCGACAAATCTCTATTGGTTGATGAAAGGATGGATGGGTGGGTAGGAAGATGGATGTACAGGCAGATTGGTTGGATAAGCTATAACAGTCCATTGTCTCCAGATGACTATGAGACTCAGCAGGCAGATGGACTCTTTTTAGTGGAGCAAGTATTATCCACTGAAGGGAAGAAATAGGAAATAGCAAATGTACCCTGGCAGAATACCCATATTTCATGGTAGCTCCATTCACACTTGTCCAATTCCAGTCAAGGTAACATGCCATTGCCAAAGAGAAATGTGCCTGTGGAAAAATAGAACAACTAATACCAAGTTTTATTTTTATAGAAATTGGGAGCAAACATTTTCAATTCTATTCTTGGAGTCGAACGAGACACCGCTGCAGATGACTGATGTGCGAATAGGCACCGTATGGATTTGTACAAAGGGAGGAAAATAATCCACAGTTGTAAAAATATCTTTGGTCTTCATACGGGTGATATGTGCCCACATGGTTCTGTCAGGTGGTTTTGCTATAAGAGATTATTCCTGGACTAATAGAAAAATTTCCTTTTATACTGGTTGTATGTTTTCCCAGATTATCATCATAGCATGCAAAATCTTGAAACTCCAGAAATCCAAAAGATCAAAGGCAGAGAGGCCACTGAGCTCTCTGTGCCTGCCACACACCAGCACAATAGTTTGGCTATTAGAAATGCTTTTCATAGCAACGCAAAAATGGACTTTTATAATCACCAAGCAGCACTGTGAAAGCTGATAGGCATTCCTAATTCTTCCATTAGATATTGCCCTTGTTTTTTGATGGCAGTAAAATTCAGATTGTCTCCATATGATGAAACACTGGCCAGCCGAGGCCTGGAGCTCTACAGTTGATATTAACTGCAGTGGTGTTGGACTGATTCTCTGTTTCAAATGACAGCCAGAGCTATCAAATAAACCCAGCGATATTTATTAGGGTGGCTTCTGAATATACAGAGTGTGATTCATGACAGAGACTAATCTTGCTAAAGGAAGGGAAAAGATGTTTTCCATCTGCATAGCTGCCTCAGTAGCTGGCATAGGGCAGACATTCAGACCACATTTTGTGGATGCTTGAAAAACTTATAGCACGTAGATTGGAAGTAAAAGTCTYTGCTGAAACGTGACAGAGTTACAGATGGTGCCAACACATTGGTCAGTGGTTTAGAATGTAAGGCTTCTTGTTAAAGTTCTCAGTTTGCATGTTTCATCAATTTTTATTGAGCTTCTGAGCATGCCAGGTACTAGAAATATAAAAAGAATAGGTTATAGCCCTACCTTCCAGGAGCTCCCTGTTTACTTGTGAAAACAAGCAAGTAAATAAAATATCAAAAAGTAAGTAGTGCAAGCAAGAAATGGTCTTATGTTTACCTAGCATGCGCCAGAGCCTACATTCGCTCCTTGGGACTACTAAACAATGAGGTATAATATGTAAAGTCAGGTGGAGTGCATACCTGTAATCCCAGCATATTGGGAATGTGAAGCCGGAGGATTGCTGTACATTCCAAGCTAATAAGTGCTACTCTCAAGACTGCCTCATAAATAAAAAGCAAGGGGTTTTGGAGAAGTGGCTCAATGGCTATGAGTGCTTGCTGCTCTTCCAGACAACCTCAGTTCTGTTCCATGTCAGGCAGCTTATAGGCACCTGTAACAGCAGCTCTGGGGAATATGGTACCCTCACTGGCTTCTTCTGAAGGCACCTGCATGTGTGCGGTACACAAACACACACACCCACACACCCATACACACACACACACTGCAGGAGAGGGGGCAGGCACCACCACTACCATCAAAATAGTCTAGACAACCTGTAAGCAAAACAAATGGGAACATGATGACCATGAGAATTTGCATCACTGGTTTCTCTTAACAAGAGTGATCACATAAGCATGCCCCATGCTGGTGAACTTCGCCAGCTCTCTGTCCTCAGCAGTGTAGAGCTTTCACACACCATCTCTTTAGCAGTTTAGCTTATTGGTTGTCACATGTCACATAGGCAAGCAGTTTCTTACCCCACAGTGTTCTGTGATGTATCAGTGCTTAGAGTTAGTGGCGGCCRCACCATCTCAATGATTTGTAACCTTGAGCCTCAAGAGTCACCTTTGGCAGCCCATGCTCTGTGCTCTGTAAGATCTGGCTGTTGTCTTTTGCTGTATTCCAGAGCCAAAGGCCTTGGTCTTGTTTGGGTTTTTATTTGATTATTTGTCTTTGTTTTTTTTCCCCACTTGAAGTCCTGCAACTGCAGTCATAAAAGTTCAAAGATGATTGGAATCCAGGCAAGTCACAGTCAGGTACACTTCCTTAGAAAAACAATGACACAGAAAAGTCACTATGTTCTTTGTTTCTTGCTTCATATCTGCCACTGCCTCCGTTTTAGTGTAGAAGAGAGYWGGGCGGAGCAGGTGGGGTGTTTCCAGCCTCTGTGTACTTGAATACCAGCCAGAACTCAGGATTGGGAAAGTGACTGCTCAGAGGTCAGATTCCCCCTTTTTAACCCCCTTCTCCTCCACAAAGGCACAAGGAGCTAACCAAATGTTTGTTTTTCTATCAGAGCACAAGTTTGGGTACATCTACGTGACTAGCGGCAGCTGAGTTGAAACRCTGTTTCATAACAGGTCTTACCTGAGTGCTTTARACTGTACTTGACAGCATGTTTAAAACAGACCGTTCACCTTGTAAGAGCAGTTTGGTGTACATAAGTGACTTTGGTAAGTAGCAAGTGGGATAATCAAGGTTAGGACTGGCCCCTGGAGAAACAYAGTGGTCCCCTCAAACACAAGTTTCCCTTCATGGCAAATAATGTATGAAATAATGCATTGGATTCAGGATTTGGCATTGTACTTGAAGGAAGAAAGACCATCTCTCAACCGAATTGAGGAATGTCCCTGGAATGCCATAGGAAGAGTTACAACAAAGTCAGTGTCTATTGTTCAGTAAGCCCCTTCAAGATTAACAACTGCCACARCRACTTTGCCACTTATCAAGCCAGGGAGCAAGGTAAATCCTCCAAATGCATTGCAGACTGTGAATATCCTTGTTCTTCGCAAGCAGAGTGTCAAGTTGTCTGTACATCATCAAAAGTGAGCTCTGTATCTTGTCTATGAACCACCAAAGCACGTGTTCTTGGCCTTCATGCTAAGCTCTGACCCATGTTCAGTATTAAATRCTAACTGCAATCTCATTTACTTTTCAAAGCAACTCATAGAGTCCGGTCTTCCTACACATGAAGGCTGCACAGCCAATATTAAGGGTCTGGCACTCAGAATAGATTTCAAAGCCTGT
>BDUI01015878.1:18144-28453 GCA_002335545.1 Apodemus speciosus
AACAAGGGCGAGGGGGAAAGAGGAGGAACAGTGGACCAGGAAAGAGTCCTTTGGAGCCTCTCGTCTTTTCTGCAGGACTTTAAGGAACAGGTCATCCACCATGTGGCCACCATCATTCTCCTCTGCTTCTCCTGGTTTGCCAATTACGTCCGGGCAGGGACCCTCATCATGGCTCTGCACGACTCTTCTGACTACCTGCTGGAGGTTAGGCATCCTCACGGTAGAGGCCCCAGTGCAGGTCCCCTTGTCCCTTGTCTTCCAGGGCATTGGGAGGGTTTTGTCAGTGCTGCTAACCACATGCACATACTAATGTCTATGGGAGTCAAGAACCCATGATAATAGATGGGGCTGTTTCTACAGTCTGCCAAGATGTTTAACTATGCGGGATGGAAGAACACCTGCAACAACCTGTTCATCGTGTTCGCCATCGTGTTCATCGTCACGCGGCTGGTTATTATGCCTTTCTGGTGAGTAGGTGCTCAGGCTCGATTACCTCAAGCTTTCACTCATGGCTAAGTTTACAACTTGCCCTTAAATCCTCAGGATCCTACACTGCACGATGATATACCCGCTGGAGTTCTACCCKGCCTTCTTTGGCTATTACTTCTTCAATTCCATGATGGTAGTGCTACAGACGCTCCACATCTTCTGGGCCTACTTCATTCTGCGCATGGCCCACAAGTTCATAACCGGAAAGGTGAGGAGGGCTGGCCCACCTTCTGTAGGTCTCACTTCTCTCACCCAAATTCCTTATCTTGCTGCAACTCTCTTAAAAAAGTATGAGGATTTGGGGGTTAACAGGGAGCAGCCCTTGGATAATGAGGGATATGTAACCCCTTTTGTCCTTTTCACAGCTGGTAGAAGATGAACGCAGTGACAGAGAAGAGACGGAGAGTTCAGAGGGGGAGGAGGCTGCAGCTGGGGCAGGAGCCAAGAGCCGGCTCCTAGCTAACGGCCACCCCATCCTCAATAACAACCATCCTAAGAACGACTGAATCTTTGCCTAACCACCTCCTACATCAATACACGAGGCCAAGAAACTAGCCCAGCTTCCCTTTAGGGCATGTGAGCTCTGGGGAGAAAGGATGTGGAGTTCACACTGACCTTCCTTACTTCTTTTTTCACCCAGTTGTCTTTAGACTAAATGGCCTATCTTCAGGTAGGAGGAGGCTTGGCTACCTCCTGTTGAGAGAGAGAGAGAGGATGGTCTCGTSGCCCCTCTCTACCTTCCAAGCTACTTTCTCCTGCTAGCCCATCCTCAGCTCTGAGGGCYGGAGTCATAACTCACATTCCTCATTCCTAAGAATTTGGAGCTAGCTGTTTGCCTGTGACTCCCTGACTTCAAGCCAGGGTTGTGCCTTACTGTCCCTTTTCTGGGCCTCATTCTGCCAAAGCCGGACCAACGTTCCACCTTTCTAAGCTAGGGAGCTAGCTCAGGCCAAAAACGAAAGCTGAGCTACTTTTAACTTTTCCTCCTCCTTAAATACAAGTCAGTGAAGTGAAGGAGGGTCTTCATACACGCCCCTCACCTGCCCCAGGACCACGGCCCCTAGGACCTCACTGCCTCCCTTCTCTGGCCTCCCTTGCCCCTCCCTTCAGCTAAGACAAGCTGATGTGGAGTAGAAGGGCAACTAGTTCTGTTATTTATTGAACATTTGGGGTTTCAGTTGTAAAGTCAGAACTACAGCTAGGACCTGGCATTTCGGCGAGGGACCATTTGAGACCAAAATGTACTGTTAATTTTTTTTAATTAAAGTATATTAAAGGTTAAATAAAACATGACTGTGTCAGACTATTAAGACTTGAGAAAGGGGTTAGTTTCCTTAGGCCTCCGTCGTGGTTATATAACATTTTTAGTTAAAAATTACACAGGGCAAATAAAATCAAGGTGTAAAGTAATGATAGTTGCCCACTGGGAAATGACCYCTCTGGAAGATCAAGACAGGAGACTGAGGAAAGAAAACAAACCACAATCTATTTATCATCTTATTACAAGACTTTCAAGAAACCATACAAACCAGGGATGGCAGATACACAGCCGAAGTAAATCATGAACACATACAGGATGAGAAGGACCTCAGGCTGATGCTAGAGTGGTCATGTTTACCCACCCTAGTGCCTGCTAGCACCACACTGGGAAAGCCCTGATCTAGAATCCCCATTTCTATCTACTAAGAGCTGGGAAGAGGCTAGATCAGAGACTTGGGGTCAGAGTTCAACAGTCAGGAAGACCCAGTTCCTGGGGAAAAGGACGGTTCAAGGGTTCTCAATGTGAGGAAGAGAGTTTCTCTAAAGAAGCCGCCCTCTGCACTCAATGGCGCCACAGCAGCACAGCAGCTCCTTGCCTTCCACACTGCCCACTTCGTAGTTGTAGTCCCAAGTGAGCTCTGTTCCAGCCCGGATTCTCCTGAAGGGGGAAAAGAATGAGTGTGGAGGGTAAAAGGGAAGCCTGGCCACAAAGGAAGGACCCCCTCACCCCTCGCTCCGCGCAACTTGCCCCTTTCCCATCCCCCCTTACTTGCTGGCAAAGAAGGCCACCCAGGGGAAGCGAAGATCATGGGTATCCACGAAAACATTCTGGACAAAAAGGTTGGGGCTGCAACTGTGCTGTAAGTTTAAAGATGACAGTCATTCAACCAGGGCTTTGTGAGAATTAAAAAATATCTGCTCTCTACACCCAYTGCACGCTACAGCAGCGACGTTTGAAAGCTGCTTCACTCTGAGATCAACTCATAAGCAGATGTAGGTTTCTACAGTGTCTGTAAAACGTTAGGGGTTTGAGGGCAACGGCACAACCCACACCCAGAGCAGGCTCAGAGTCTCACATTGAGGTAGCGGCCTAGGTTGCCTTCAAGTTTGGCATCAATGATGTAGCAGGACTCTTCACCATCATAGAACTGGCGTGTGTTCTTACGAACTGGTGCRCTCTCCCCCTTGTCCACGGAAGCCATGTTGGTTGATTTAATGGCAATACCATGGGTTGATTTAAGAGCAAAGCCTCGGGTTGATTTTACTGCCACCTGGCGCTTTGTTGGTCCTGGAAAGAAAAAAGGTGGGAGTAGGAAGGTCAGGGGGCATCCCAACCCCTAACTAAACATACATTCTACTGCCTTCATTTTAAGCCATCTCAAACTTGTGGTCCTCCTGTGCCCCTTTTCTACCAAATGCTGGAATCATAGATGTTACCACTACTCTCCATTTCTCCTCATTTTTATTCCAATCATTGCAGTTTAGGGATAGCAATAAGCTAGCTAAATTCAKGCTAAGACCCTAAATCACTAGCCAGGTATGGTTGGTGCACACCTTTACTCCCAGCACTTGGTGGGCACAGAGGCAGGCGGATTCCTTGAGTTCAAGGCCAACCTGGTCTATAGGGAGTTCCAGAACAACCAGGGCTACAAAGAAACCCAGTATTGGGGACAGTAAAGACCATAAGTCACATCATTTCAAATGAGGTTCCGTGTAACTCAGGTGGTCTTCAACCCACAAGCCTTCTGTCTCAGCATCCCAGATGCTGGACTACAGGTTTGGGCCACCAGGCTGAGCTTTTTTGTCACACTTTATTAAAAGCATGAATAGTTATGCTGGACTAAGAAGCTGAAGAAAGCAGAAGTACTGGGAAGAAAGGAAGGGCACATGACAGCTCAACAATTTAGCTGAGTTGGGAAGACTGCCCAACTCTTAGGGTCTGAATTATTTCCTTCTTTTAAAAGTGTTTTTCCTATGTTTCCTGTTCCTTCCCACTACATCCAAACATTTTCAGACTACCTGACAAGTTCTTCTTGTCCTCAAAGTCATCACCATCAGAGCCAGAAGAGATGGTCTGGATGTCATCACTGTCAACGGCTGTGGCTGAAGTCTGACCAGCAGTGGGCTTTCGGCTGGTTCCACTTTCCCCCTCACTTTCTGTGCTGCTGGACAGTGTCAGGATATCCTGGGGAGGCAGGAGGGTGTGAGGAAGGAAGAGAAGCTAGTGGAAAGGCTGCTCAAGTTAATGCTCTTACCCATGATTTGGCAAAAGGGGGCTGTGGAGATAGTAAGATGATGATTAGATGTTGGAGAACAAAGCAAAGTTAAAGCCAGAGAGAGCGTAACAGTCCCTCTGGTCAAGGACTCGAGGTGGGACTGCTGTGTGCTCCTTTACTTAGAATGAATAAAACGGAAGGCAGAATAAGCGTAAGAAAGTCACTCACATCAGGGTTTGACTGAGAAGAAGTCACAACTCGCTGACTCTGGAGCATAGAAATTTTACTAGCTGGTCGGCGGAGCCCCTCAGACTTCATGGGAGGATTGTGTCCATGATTCTGAGAGCCTTCAGTAACTCTAYGGGAAAGTGAAAGAGTGAGAAAGTCGGGTTGCTACTGGCTGTTTCTTAGGCTCCTTCTGTGCACTTGAGGAGGAGGCAGACTTAGAAGGATGAAAGAAAAAGCAAGCACTTACACTGACGTCTTGTTTCGGTCCTCGGGGTCCTGGAAAGGAACAAGGGAAAGGTTAAATGCTTTCATGGTCCAAGGTAACAGGAGATGTCTAAAGACAACATTACCGTAAGCCAGCAGGAGGCACACTAAAGGAGGTGATGTGGGGAGATCACGTTATAACCTGACAACAGAACAGCTGACAGTATACTCCCCTGGCAAGGCCCTTTAACCTTTCCCAGTAATGGGCCTTGGAGAGCAGCACAGTGCGCTGGGCTTCACGGACCCAGCAGTTTTACTCTCTGTCATGGGAAGCATTTCAACATCAAAGATACAATTTGTAATAGCAAATTTCAGGCCAACCTGGAGTGTACTGTGACCCGGTCTAACTAAAATAGCAATAATAAAAAAAAAAGCAGTAAACCCTATATACTTAGAATCGATTCTTTATTTCTTTGCATTCAAGATGGAGTCTTGAAAGGGGCAAGCCCCTGTCTCAATCTTCATTTGTATCAACGCTAAAATGGACAAATATTACATGGCCTGATTCTGGCCATGTAACCYCTTCCACTGCCCTGAGAGTCTGCCAACTAGGATGGCCATCACCAGATGCAGCTTTATACCCAGGGCTGTGAATTAAAGTAAATAATTTCTGGAGGGGAGTAGGGCTGCTCTCCAATTTACCTCTTTTTTAGACTGCTTAGTGTCTCCTTCATCCTTGAAGCTCAATCCTGAGGTAGAGGCCCTTTCGGCCTCTCCCCGGCCTCCCCCAGCACGGCCATCTCCACCTTCACTCGTCTTGAAGGAGGAACGGCTGTCAGAGTCAGCAAATCCACCTTCACTGACACTATTGCAGCTCAACCATGAGGCCACCTTGTTCTTGGGTGTCTCTTCAGAAGAAGGTGGATTGCAGCCCCCTACAGATACTGAGGGAGGGACAGGAACATGTGGAGGCCCAAGGTCTGGGGGGCGGGAGTCCTTGGAAGTCATCTCAGACAATTCATTCTCCTTCTGACCCCGAGTCTGCCTCCGGGTAGCATAGCTACGCCACACTGAACTAGTGCTGAAGTCCTCATCCTTACAGAAGTTATCGTCAGAGCTGTCATCATTGGACTCTTCGGGGTCTTCTGAACCACTGTTGCCATCTTCCTGGTCCTTCATATCGACCCCACTGCTGTCAGAGGAGGTTGGGACATCACTTTCATATCCCTCCTTGAAGTTCTCCACACTTTCAATGTGGTCCAGATTTGCAAAGTACTCATCACCCATCTCCAGGCCTTCTTTGTCTGCAAAGTCATCTGTCAGGATCTTGCCTGAGAATCAAGAGAATTGACGGTCTTCATCAGTTTTCTACCCACTAGCAGGGTAATATCTTGAATTATGTGCTTACTTTGGATGCCACCTTTGTCTCTGACACTAAGGCACTGTCACTGCAGCTTGTCACCTTGCCCCCCCCCCCCCTTTGTTTTTTGTTTACGACCCTGGTACTTCCTAGCTGTGCTAAAATATCTCTGGGAGAAAAAGATACAATCAAATCTAAATGAGGTCTCTCGCTGAAAGAAACACCAATATCCAAAATCTGATTCTCTTCACTGTCTATGAAGTACCTTTGCCCCTCTCTGGTCTACATACAGGCACATCACTCGTCATGTCCTTTATAAAAGGGATTCCCATCTCCTCCTATTCCCAATTCAACTGTCAAACACTTTACTCATCCACCCATCCTTCCTCTTCTTTAATGTGAGGGACTGATCCGGTGCCTCTTGAAAACTGAGCACGTACTGATCTCCTGAGCCACATTTCCATTCCTCAAATACTGGTTTGTTTTGTTTTTGTTTCTGTTTTAAGGTATGTCTAGGTATGTAGCCTAGGTTATTTCCTACTCTCAAATTTTCTGCCTTCTTCTTCTGAGTGCTTGGATTATAGGCATGTGCTACCACGCCCACTAGCATTTTGCTATGTTCGACTTTCCCCTGACCTTCCATGTCCCAAGCCCCACAGGGTAAAACCCCTTCTTTTTGTCACTAACCTGCATAAATGCAGACAAAAGAGCCTTTGGCAATGTCGTCCAAGCAGCGGATCCCCCAGCCCTTGTTTTGTGTCTTAAATAGCTGTAGTCGAACCTGTAGTCCATGCTGCACCAACCGATTTGTACACATGTTTGGGTCACATTTGCAGCGTTTGTTACACTCATAAACCCTGGGAGGTTAAAATACAATCAATGACACAGTCACTGGAATACTTAAATCTGTAACACATGTCATGAGCAAGGATCATGAAGTAGGTATTGACCCGAGAGTTGATTTATGGAATGATCCATCTATCCTCTTGGACTCATGTGAAAATAAAGACCAAGAACATAATTTAGAAGGGAAAGTGCGTCACAAAGATGTTCACAGTAATACTGAGCATAATGAGTGACAGAGTGTCTAATCCCGGAGAAAGGATCAGCAAACAATGAGGTGATTCAGACTGCAGATATAGATATAGATTGCTTCAGCTGATACGAGGAGGGAGGCTCGTGAGCCAGCTTAGTGGGCAAAAGCACTTTTCACAAAGACTGATGACCTAAGTTCAACCCCTGGCAGCCACAGGCTGAAGGAGAGCACCAACTCCTCCAAGTTGTCATCTGATCTCACCTGCRCCCCACCTCACAAACATAATAAAAAACTGACATCTAGAAACAGATACAGAAGAAAAGCAGAAGCCAGATTACATATACCAAAAGGAAATAGTAAGAAAATTATAACAATATTGGTATAATTTTTTTGTTAACATAAAGCTGATATTCTTTCAGAAAACATTTTGGGGGGGGGGTGTGATACTTTCTTTTATGAGACAGGGACTCTCAACATAGCCCTGGCTATCCTGGGACTCACTACATAGACCAGGTTTGCCTAGAACCCAGACAGCTGCTTGTCTCTACCTTCCAAATGCATGTGCCAATATGCTAAGTTTTCAATAAATGTTTATTTAACAAGAGTTATGTCAAACATTGGGAACACACAAAGAAAAGGGTCATAGTAATTTTGACCTCATATTACCAATTCAACAGCTGAAGAAAAGAGAAAATATCACGGGAGGCAGATGCAGGGGATCTGAGTTCAAGGCCAGCCTGGTCAACACATTTGAGTTCTAGCACAGTGAAGGCTACAAAGGGAGACCCTGTCTCAAAACTGCAAAAGTCTAATATAAAACAAAAAGTTTGCCAGGCAGTGGTGGCACACGCTTTTAATCCCAGCACTTGGGAGGCAGAGGCAGGCGGATTTCTGAGCTCAAGGCCAGCCTGGTCTACAGCGTGAGTTCCAGGACAGTCAGGGCTATACAGAGAAACCCTGTCTCGAAAAACCAAACCAAACCAAACCAAACCAAACCAAACCAAACCAAACCAAACCAAACCAATCCCCCAAAAAGTTCCTGATAAAAAGTACAAACAGGTGCCAGTTGGTGGTGGTGTATACCTTTAATCCCAGCATTCCAGAGGCAGAGCCTAACACTCTAAACAGCRAAGACTACACAGGGAAACCCTGAGGGGGAAGGGAAGTAAAGAGAAAAGACCGATACTGACCTCTGACCTCCACACGCACCACCCTCAGACTACACATGTCCAGTCAGCTATGTAACGGGCATGCTCAGTATGCCTGCGTCCCTGAATTAGATCCCGAGCACTGCATGTACTGGTAACGATGGTATATTCCTGTAAGCCCAGGATTTAAGAGGCGGATGTAAGAGTTTCAGAAACTCAAGGCCATCCTTGGCAACACTGAGAGTTCAAGGCCACCCAGGGCTATCTGAGAACCTGTCTCAAAATACAAGGGGCTGGAGAGACGCCTCAGCAGTTAGGATCACTTGTTGCTCTTGCAGAGGACCTGCGTTCAGTTCACAGAATTCATATGGTGGCTTAGAACCATCTGTAAACTCAATTCCAGGGGATCCAAAAGGCATATACATAGTGCACACACATGTGTGTATGCAAGACATACAAAGTGAGTAAATCTAAAACAATTTGACAATAAAATAAAAATGAAAGGTTCCCCCCAACTTTAGAAAGGACTGCTGAGGCTATGCAGCTCAGTGGGGCACCCTGCCTGACATGAAGACCTGGGCTTGACCGCCAGCACCACAAAAATAAGACGGATTAACAGCTAAAGGTCAAGCAGTTTTCAGAAACTGAGWATCACCCATCACACCTCTCCAGGGAACTGCTTCACTGTGAGCATCCTTAGCGCCTACTGGGTGTAGTGGTGGATGCCTCTGATGCCAGCACTCCACAGGGAGTGSCAGGCCATGCCTAGGGAAGGCCTACTGGGAACTAGGGGGCCATTCATATTTGTCACTAGCACAGGAACTAGCCATCAGAACTACTCTAAGTATCATTCATTTATTCATTCCTCAAAATGTCTTTCAGTAGCTATTCTGTAACACTGCACTAGGTAGTAAGGTTGGGATGGGATACAGTGTAAGCTTACATTGTAATGTGGGGGAAAAAAACCCCACAATTGAGTCAAGGAAGTTGTTAGAAATACTTATAAAAAGTACAAATGTGATGCTGTAAAAGAAACTAGAGAGTGAAAACAGAGTATATATACTTAGTGTGTGGTAAATGCCTATAATTCCAGCACTTGAGGTTGACACAGAAAGACAGGAATTTAAAGTCATCACTGGCTATGCAGTGAGATGGAAGCTAGCCTAGCAATGGAGACCATGTCCAACAAAACAAATTCCCAGAGGAAAAGGCCTACTTTTCAAGTACCCAGGGACAGGTTGAAGACAGGAGACTGAAACTGAGAGATCGAGGTTAAAGCCAGCCAAACAAAAGCAGTGGAAGGTGCCAAGAGCACATCTCCTTCACAGAACCCCAGGGGTAGGCTAAAAACACAGAGTGAAATTGATCTAGGAAGTAATGGCTATAAACACACTTCAAACAACTTTAGAGGGAAAGAAGTGGGCTAGCTAGAGAGTGCAGTGTTTTCGAAGTCAAGGGTTAGAATGAAATCCATGTGTATTGGGCAACTAATGGTTTTAAATATACGAGTAACATATATTTGTACTTAGAAATATTTTTCTAGATATGGTGGTTCTGGCTTATAATTCTAACTTGGAAAGCCAAGCTAGGAAGATGGCAAGTATCAAAAATAGCCTGGGCTGGGTATTGGTGGCACACGCCTTTAATCCCAGCACTTGGGAGGCAGAGGCAGGTGGATTTCTGAGTTCGAGGCCATCCTGGTCTACAGAGTGAGTTCCAGGATAGCCAGGGCTACACAGGGTCTTGAGAAACCAAAACCAAAAAACAAAAACAAAAACACACACAATAGCCTGGCTAAAGACAGAGAACCTGTCTCAAAAAAGAACCGGAAGTCTGTTTGTTTGTCTTTTTCTCCCAAAGAGAGAAGGAAATCTGTTTTTTGTAGGACTGGATTATGTAGTTAAGTGGTAATCTTAAGTTACTTTTCTATTGCTATGAAGAGATACCTCAAATTATAAAAGAAAGCATCTGGGGTTGGAGATGGCTCAGTGGTTAGGAGCACCGATTTGCTCTTCCAGAGGTCCCGAGTTCAACTACTGAACTCACAACCATCATTAATTAGATCCCATGAACTTTTCTGGTGTGTCTGAAGACAGCAACAGTGTACTCATATAAATAAGATAAATCTTTTTTTAAAAAAAGCATCTAGTTGGGGTGGGAGTTATATTTTACAGGTGAGTCCACCACCATCATGTTGTGGGGCATGGCCCTGGAGCAGTAGCTGAGAGCTTCCATCAGGCAGAGAGAAACCACTAACTGGAAGGGCACGGGCTTTTAACACCTCACAGCTCACCAACCCAGTGACATTCCTCCTCCAATAAGGCCATATCTAACCTTACCAGGCATTTCTACCAAACATGCAAAGATT
>BDUI01015878.1:37706-48965 GCA_002335545.1 Apodemus speciosus
TAGTCATGAATGGTGTCATGTACCAATAATCTCAGCATATAGGAGACAGAGGAAGAAGATTAGAAGTTAAAGAACAAACCCTGTCTCSAAAACAAAACAAAACAACAGAAGTTAAAGAACAGCCTTAATTATACACAGAATTCAAGGTCAGCTTGAACTACAGGGGACATGGTTAAGCAGATAAAGCACTTGCCATGCAAGCATGATGATCAAGTTCACAGAACCCTTGTTAAAGCTAAGATGGTGTGAAGACTGTCTATAATTCTAACATTCAGGAAGCAGAAACAGAATATCCCCAAGGCAACCTGGCTAGCTGCAGCTGGCAAGCTCCAGGTTTACCCAATAACTCTGCGATAAACAATAAGAAGACAGCAATTATTCAGGGAATCTAATATCRACTTTGGCCTACATACAATCCCATGTGAACATGCAATCATGAAATTTAAAAAACACAAAGACTCTGCCATGTGTTTATTTCCATGTTAACAATAAGCAATTGATTCTTCTGCCATTAAAAACAATTGTGGATCCAGGGAGATAGTTCAGTGGGTAAGAACTCTTGCTATGCAAGTGTGTTTGTGGCCTTGAGTATGCATCCTCAACACCCATGTAAAAAACCATGYGTACCTCCACCTTTAGGGAGTAGATAGATGTAAATATCGGGAGCTCTCTGGACAGCTATTCTACACAAAATTGTAAATTTCTGTTTCAGTGAGAGATCCTATTTCAATGCAATAAGGAAGAGAGTAATAGAAGACATGGGATGTCTCCGCACCTGGTCTCAATGATTAAGTGCACAAGTACAACATACATAGAGATTAAAAATCACTAAGTGTGGGAGTGGAAGCATGTGGGTCACTGTAGGTACAAACCTAGCCTGGTCTACACAGACAGATCTAAGATAGCCAAGACTATAGAGAATCCGTGTCTCAAAAAAAGGTAAACTAAAAACAGTTACGAATGCTATAGAGATAGCAGTTGGTGATGTGCCTGCTTTACAATCATAAAGACTGGAGTTTAATTCTTAGAACATACATAAAAAAGCTATCCATGGAGACATGCACTTGAAATGACAGTGCCAATTGAAATCCTAGCTCCTATGAGGCAACTCCAGTCCCAGGAAATTCAAATGCAGACATATGTAAGCAGAATATTCATACAAATGAAGTAAATTAAAATATTAATAAGAAAACCAAAGAAGGTAGACAGTAACAGCACCTGAGGAATATCTCTTATGGGCCTGCATGCTCATGTACACACATACACATATGTACACACACACACACACACACACACACACACACACACACACACACAGCTTCTATAGGAAGTACTATGTAGACAAACAGAAATGTACAAACAGAAATGTAAAACATGAGAGCAGCCTTCTTTAAACCCAAGTTCCTTAGAAATGAAATCAAAGCACATCTGCCTGACAAAGTCAGTTAGAATCTTTTAGGGTTCATTCTCTCTACAAAGTCAGGCAACAGTGCTATCTCCAAACAAACCAGAACAGCAAACAAAAGTCAAGCTGTTTAAGAAGACAGACAGAGCGGAGTAGGAARTGAGAGCTGAGAAGTGTGTAGGGCACTTACATGGTCGGCAAATGGGGTACAGCTCTGACTGAGTGACATAGGAAGCATAGCCATCATCAAAAAAAATTAAAAATCTGCAGGAAAAGGAAATAGACATGGAGGTTATAGAGAATGTTTTATCACAGGGTACTTTATTATTCTTTTCATTCTCTGAAACACAGACCAGTCCAGTCTCTCTTTTCCTTTATTTTCCCTTATACTAAAAAAACTTCTTTTCTGAAAATTTTTCTTTCTTCCAGGCATGGAGGCACACACCTTTAATCTCAGCACTCAGGAGGTAGAGGCAGGAGGATTTTTGTAAATTTCACACCAACCTATAGACAGAGAATTCCAGGCCAGTCAAGGTTGCATATGAGACATTTCTCCAATCTCAGCGCTCAAGAGACAGAGGTAGGTGGTTTGAGAGTTTAGACCAATCTAGGATACATAAGTGTCATGGSGGTGGAGAGATGGCTCAGCAGGTAAGAGTACTGAAATCACTTCCAGGACCTAAGTTCAGTTCCCAGCACCCACATAGTGGCTTACAACCACCTGTAACTCCAGTTCCAGGGACTGCAACCTCCCCCTTTAGTTCCTGCAGGCTTCAGGCAGGCACGTGATATATATACATACACACAAATGACACATCCACACACATAAAGTAGGATAAACCACAATTTGGTACTTTAACTTGTTAAAAAGAAAAAAAAAAGGGCTGGAGAGATGGCTCAGTGGTTAAGAACACTGAATGTTCTTCCAAAGGTCCTGAGTTCAAATCCCAGCAACCACAGGGTGGCTCACAACCATGTGTAATGAGGTCTGAAACGCTCTTATGAAGTGTCTGAAGACAGCTACAGTGTACTTACATATAATAAATAAATCTTAGAAAAAAGAAAAACAAAAGATGTATGATGGCAGTCTGAGCAAGGTACAGAGATGTCTAAAATAAGAAAGTACAGACACAACACACACACATACACACACACACACACACCACACATATCACATATGACATGAAAAAAAAAAGAGAGAAATGGTTTCAAATCATAAGGAAGGGACTGAGGACAGAAAAGCTAACAGTGAAATTCTGACCACAGTATGAAGAGCTGGGCCCAGGGCTCCCAGCCCCTACTCCCCTACAACCGACAATCCCTGTCCAGGTACCTGAGCTTGTTCTTGACGTTAGGGGTCTCAGCTACAATGCCAGCATAAAGCCAGACCTGATTTCCATCTTTGTATTTGGCCACCACCCGACTGCCCACAAACAGCTTGTCCACGGGAGGGTGGTAATCATAGGCAATGTGGTTCCCAGACAGCAGACTCTTTCCTTTGTTGTCAAATTTCACTTTGTATTTCTTTCCTAGCCCTGTATAAAAGAAAAGACAAATTTTTAAAAAAGAAAAACAAAAAACTGTTACTTCCTATGTTAAGTCTTGGGTGCAACACAGCAGACAAAAGAAAAGGCTTTGAAAAACCAGTCGGCAATGGAGGCCCCTACAGGTTACCTCTGCTTAGTCCTTCCTCTAGCCTGAACACACATACCAACAGTCTGGATGGCAATAAGGGTGCCTTTGTGCCACGTCTTAGTCCTCTTCTTGCCCAGAATCCGCATGCTGACTATCAGGTCCCCATCTTTGCTCAGTTCTCCAGACACCTGACCCAAGGTTCCTAGAAACAGAGTTGTTATGAGGAGTGAGGGAGAGGCTGGACGGAGGAAGGTAAGGTCAGGAGGGCAGCAAGGTGTATGGGGCTGTAGCTCAGCTGGYGGACTGCGTGCCTGACACGCACAAAGCTCTGGATTTGAACCTCAGCCCTGCATACSCCTAGCACAGCAGCTCATGCCTGCAGGTTCTCAGGTAAGGAAGGCAGGAGGACCAAGAGTTTAAGGTCATCCTCAGCAACACAGGAAATTCTAGGCCAGCCTGGGATACGAAAGATACCGTCTCAAAAACAGAGGAAACTAGGTACTCTGTGACCATTAGCCACTCTTGCTAAACTCTTGGAYAGAGGCAGAAACACAAGATAACCAACTGCTTATGCTATCAGGAGAAATGAATATAGAACATTCCCATGTTTCTAACTCCTTTGGCATATTCTACCAGCCTATCGCCAACTCCTTATTAACAGCAACAGTAACAACCGTTAACAGCCTGAGCTACCACACCTATCACTCACTCTCAGACTGACTGTGGACATAAACCTAACGTTAGAGAGACTCACAAGTCGAACAGCATTTTGAGATGCAAAGCTGAGTGTAACATTCCAGAAAGAACTCACCTCTCATCTAGACAGGCACTGCTCGACACTAACCTTTATGTAGATCTTGAGAACTGCTTTTCTTGTTGACAGCATCCATGAACTTCTGGACATCTTGGGCTGATTTCCTTAAGGCAGCCATAGCTTCACGAAGCTGTAGGAAAATTGAAGGGAAAAAACCTCAGTATTTTGAGTTAGACACAACTTGAGAAAACAAGGACTCAGTGAGACAGCCCTTGTCTAAAATGCATAGGGACCCCTGGTGTAGATCCCAATGCAGCAAAAGTGGAAAATTAAAACAAATCAACAACAAAAACCACAACAAAGAACACTGCCTGTGAAGAACCTGTCTTTAATAATTAAAATAGATTCAATTGTATTTGAAGGGCAGACAGAGGCAACTTCTCAATTTTTCCACATCCTTGCAATATCTACAAGATGACTGTAATGAATGGGGCTTACTACATGGTGAATACATTGAAATTAAACTGAATGTATGCTTAGGTCAAAATTCATTACTACTTTTAAAAGCGTCTACATTATATGTGCACTGATGTTCATCTGCATGTATGTCTATATGAGGGTGTTGGATACTCTGAAACTGGAGTCACACAGTTGTGAGCTGCGATGTGGGTGCTGGGAATTGAACCTGGGTCCCTGGAAGACCAGACAGTGCTTATCTTAACCAAGGAGCCAAGGAGCCATCTCTCCAGCACTGCCTTTTTTTTTTTTTTTCTTCAAAATAAAGACAGGGTCATCTGTATTCCAAGCTGTCAAACTTATGTAGCTGAGGATGAGCCTGAACTTGTGATCTTTCTGCCTCCATCTCTTCAGAATGCTGGGATAACAGGCATGCATCACCAGAAAATAGTTGGTGTAATGGTGAACTAAGCCCAAAAATTTCTGAAAGCTACGTAAGCACTATACCAAATGACCAACACTGATAGTCCATCAAATTCACACACACACACACACACACACACACACACACACACCAACTGAATTTAAAAAATGTTTTAGATTTATTTGTATGCATGAGTGTTTAACCAGTATTTATGTGTATCATGTATGTGCTTGATGAAGTCAGGACATTAGATCCTCTGAAATGCACTTATAGAAGGGTATCAGTCACCACGTGGGTGCTAAGAACTGAACCCAGGTCCTTTTTAAGAGCCATGAGTGCACATAGAACTACCATTCTAGCCATATATTTTATTTTTTTAGTTTTTCGAGACAGGGCTTCTTTGCGTAGCCCTGGCTGTCCTTGAACTCAGAAATCCACCTGCCTCTGCCTCCCAAGTGCTGGGATAAAAGGTGTGCGCCACCACTGCCCAGCCATTTTTATTATTATTAATAAGGTTTTTGAGACAGTTTCACTTGTGCTGTAACTAGCCTAAAACTCCATGTAACCTAGGCTGGCTTACAATTCACTAAGACCCACTGCCCGACTTCTCAGTGCTCAGGTTAAAGGTGTGCACTGTCACGCTCAGCTATGTTTGTTATTTCTAGTTGTTATTTTGTTTTTTTGAGACAAGGTCTCAACATAGCCCTGGCTGTCCTGGAATTTACCATATACCACAGGCTGGCCTTGAACTCACAGAGATTCACCTGCCTCTCCTTCTCCAGTGCTAGGATTCAAGGCGTGTGCCACCAGGCCGGACTTTAATCATGTCTTATGTMTGCTTACCCATGTAAGTGAATGCCAATTGTATGCAGGTGCCTCCAGAACCCAGAAGAGGGCACTAGATCCCTTGGAGTTGCAGGCAGCTGAGAGCCTCTCAACATGGGTGCTGGAACTGAACTCAAGTCCTCCAGAAGAGCACCTCACTCTTCKACCTATTCCTCCAGCCCAATTTCATGAGTCTTAACTTCCTATACCCAACCCAACTCACCTTCTGGTCTTTTGGAGTTCTGCTCCCAGCATCACCTATGGAAGAAAAGAACTTCATTGAAGGAAAGCAGGGCCTATGAACCCAGCTACTAGAGAGACTGAGGCAGGAACATGGCACCTTCAAGACATGGTGTATCTATAGAATAAGAACTAGGCCCGTCTGGGTAATTCAGACCCTGTCTCAAAATAAACAACAAAGGAGGGCAAGAGAAGCACGGCATATTAAGGTTAGCCTGGTTTAAAGGTAAGCTGAAAGCCAAGCAAGAAGCATAAGAGTCAGGGGCTGGTGAGATGGCTCAGTGGTTAAGAGCACTGACTGCTCTTCTGAAGGTCATGAGTTCAAAACCCAGCAACCACATGGTGGCTCACAACCATCCATAATGAGATCTGACGTCCTCTTCTGTAGTGTCTGAAGACAGCTACAGTGTACTTACATATAATAAATAAATAAATCTTAAAAAAAAAAAGGAAGCATAAGAGTCAGAATACAGAAACCAGGGAGTCAAGTCAAGGATCAGAGGCTCAGACGGAAATGTTCTACTGCAGAGGATCTGGGTCTGGTTTCTAGAGCCCATACTGGCAGCTCACAGCTACTTGTCACTACACCTCAGTGGATCTGGTCGGCGCTTCTAAGCTCTGAGACCAGTTATCCTCACACGAACACGCCCCTGCATAAACAGATACATTTTTTAACACATTAAAAAAATAAACCTTTAAAGAGAAAAAGCAACCTTTAAACCCCAAAACCAAACAAATAAGTACAAAGTTGGTGGGGGCACATTTACTGGTAACATATATGAGTCCATAGGTTCAATTCCCAGTACTGGAAAAGGAAGGTACTGAAAGGGTTACTAAAAGGGGTCTAGAGATAAAAACAGTAAATGCCTGCCAGTGTTCACCTCTGGCTAAGTACTGAGACAGGTGGTAGTTTATCACACGTAAGGTAATTATCATCTATTTGAGTTTTTGTAACAATAATTTAATTAATTATTTAGTTTAAGCCGGGCAGTGAAACCGGACAGAGAAACCCTGTCTCGAAAAAACAAACAAACAAACAAACAAACAAACAAAAATTATTCAGTTTAAAACAACTTAAAATAGAATGAAGCTAATGAACTTGAGCTAATGAACTTCTGGCTTATTTTCCAGAAGCATCGTGCAACAAAACTACCAATGATTATAGAAACACCTCACACTGTCCACTTCAATAACACCTTGCTATTCAGTACATGAAAAGTGTTTTGTTTTTGTTTTTGTTTGTTTGTTTGTTTGTTTGTTTTGAGACAGGGTTTCTCTGTGTAGCCCTGGCTGTCCTGGAACTCACTCTGTAGGCAAGGCTGGCCTTGAACTCAGAAATCCACTGGGATTAAAGGCATGAGCCACCACCGCCTGGCTAAAATGTGGTTATTTTATCTACGGCAATCATTCTAAAACTCACTTCTTCTTAAAAGTTTTTATTAAGGGACAATGCGGGGGGGGGCAGGGAAACCAGGAAAAGGGGAATGAAATGTAAATAAAGAATATATCCAATAAAAAAAAAAAGGGGAAATGCATGTGCAGGCAGTCCAGTGAACTGTAGTCAATGACTAGGCTGTGAAACGGTCATGGTACAGTCACTGTCAGACTATTTTCTTCAGTACAAAACGAAGCTCCATGCTCATTAGCCAGCATTCCCTTTCCTGACTGAGCCAAGAAACCGGAAATCTACCATCTGTCTCTATGGATTTGCCTGTTTTGGACATTTTATATTAACAAGTCATATAATTTGGGATCTACACAGGTTCATCTGTGGTAGCACAAGTAGTACAGTTTTACAGCTGACCTGTAGGCAGATGTAGTTGGTTTTTCCATTTCTCAACTCATCTTGTTTTGTCTTTTTAGCTGTCATGAATAATGTGAAACTAAACATTTGTATTCTTTTTTTGTTTTTTGACAGTGTTTTCACATAGCCCAGTCGGGCCTGGCATTTACTATGTAAGTGAAAGGTAGCTTGAACCTACAATCTTTTACTGTAGTGCACACCTTTTGCCCCAGTGCTCGGGAGGTAGAGCCAGGTGGATCTCTTCATTCAAGGCCAGCTTGATCTACAGAGTAAGTTCCAAGACAGCCAGGGCTACACAGAGAAACCCTCTCTGGAAAATAAAAAACAAAGAGCTCTATCCCCGAGTGCTGCTTTTACAGGTATGCACTACAGTTCAAAAGTAGTTTTGATTTACATGTTGGCCCATTATGAGTGATGCTGAGAATCTTCTTGGGTATTTACTGCCATCTATAAATCTACAAAAGCCAGATGCCGTGGCACCCATTTGTAACCTCAGTTTTAATAGAGGCAGAAAGATAAGGCATTTAGTCATCTTTACCTACACACTGAAATCTAGGCCCGCTTGAATTACAAAAGACCCTATCTGAGCCGGAGAGATGGCTCAGCAGTTAAGAGCACTGGCTGTTCTTCCAGAGGTTCTGAGTTCAATTCCCAGCACCCACATGGTGGCTCACAGCCATCTGTAATGAGTGTATGATGCCCTCTTCTGGGGTGTCTGAARGACAGTGTACAAACATACATAAAATAATAAATCTTAGCMGGCGTTGGTCGCACACGCCTTTAATCCCAGCACTCGGGAGGCAGAGGCAGGCGGATCTACAGAATTCCAGGCCAGCCTGGTCTACAGAGTGAGTTCTGGGACAGCCAGGGCTACACAGAGAAACCCTGTCTAGAAAAAAAAAAAAAAAAAAAAAAAAACCAAACAAACAAAAGACCCTGTCTCAGAAGAAACATACCCAAACAAGCACCCAACAAACAAAAAGCAACCCCAAAGTATCCATTTAAAGTCCTTCTCCCTCCTCATTTTTGCAATGTTGACTAGGCTGACCTCAAACTCAGGGATTCACCTATCTCTGCCTTCCAAGTGCTGGGATTAAGAAGCACATACTACTATATCCAGCCTCCAAAAATTTAAAGATAAAATTGTCTTCACTGTTATAGAATTCTTCCTTTATTCTAGGCAATAATAGACCTTTCAAACTTCACGCCATCTTTCCTTTTGGGATGGTCACACTCTGCCACCCAAGGCTGTCCCGAAACTATGTAGTTAAGACTGCCCTAACTCGTAGTAATTTTCTGCCTGAACTCTACTGTCATTGTTTCCAGGACCCCCCCCCAACCCTACACCCCCCCCCCAAAAAAAGCTGGCAAGAACAAACCCAGACAGCACCAATCAGTGGTAAACACAGGTAGCCTGGAACTCTCATACTTCAACAGCAAGGACCTTATATATGTTAGGCAAATGTTCTACCTCTGGGGAGCTATTTCCCCAGCAGTAATGGAGAACGAAAACTGGTATWACTGCTCTGAAATACCATGGTAATTTTGCCTAAAAGTATTACTGTAATGTCCACAAAACATTTAAACAAAATGTCCACAACAGCGTCATTCATAGCAGCCCATATGTAGGACGACTGTAGGAATTGGTTCTTTCCATCAGGCTGGGTTCTAGATCCAACTCAGGTCCCAGGGCTTGATGATAATCACCTTCACAGAATGAGCCATTAAACTTTGGCCAGAAACTTCTTTTAGCAGTGCGCAGAGACTCCTAACTGGCCGAAGTACTAAGAATGATGGCTGTTGAGTGCTTACACTAAGTGGCACACGTGTAAGCACACCTAGCCTACAAGGGTCAGGACAGCATTGCAGAAGACGGTTGGGGTAGGATGGAGAGCAGGGTTGGGAAAGGCTGTCTTCTAGACGTGATAGGGCCCTTGGACTCATCAACTAACACAGCACTGGCTATCTGCCCTTAAGACCTGTACAAGAACAAGTCAGTCAACATTCCAGCAAGACTGGGGGAGGGGCACCAAGCCACAAGCCTCCCTGAGGAACTATTGGCAGTTAAAAGTTTCTCAAGGAGGGTTAACAACTTTTCTTCAGGGATGTAGCCAATGGTTAAGTTGCCCAAGAACCCCACACCCAAATTCAACTCAGAGGATTAGGAAAAAAAGTGTAAAAAACAAAACAATACATGAAGGAAGGAAGGAAGGAAGGGGACAGATTAGTTGGGAAGATGAAAGATTCCAGATAGCATGGGGAGTTGGTGTACATGATCAAAAAATATTTTTATATATGCATGAAACTATCAAGGATAAGTAAAAAATTGCAATAGTGACACCTATGATGTCACTTGGGAGTTGGAGGTAGAGGTAGGAGGATCAGGAGCTGAAAATAATTCTCTATCATGTGGTGAGTTTAAGGCCAGCCAGGCCTATAACACTGTCTAAAATTACACAAATATAAAAACAATAAAAAAGAGTGAGACATGGTAGCATATGTCTAAAATAATCACCTTTGGGAAAGAAGCAGGAAGGCCTGCTACAGCTACATAGTGAGTCTGAGGTAAACCTGGACTTCATGAGACTTTGTCTCAAAAATCCCTCAACAAGTGAATGGATGACAAGCATATGTGTATGTGTGTGTGTGTGTCTGTGTGTCTGTGTGTGTGTGTGTGTGTATGTATACGTAAATGGAGGAGTATGCAATTATAAAGAAAAATGAAATCACAACATTTCCCAGAAAATAGAGGGATTGGTAATCAGACAATAAGTACAATAAACCCATATAACAGGATGAAATTTCACATAACAGAGATACCATCTGTCAGATCGCGTAAACTTGTATAGTAGTGGGTTATAATGGCTCAGTGGTTAAGAGCACCAACTGCTCTTCTAGAGGTCCTGAATTTAACTCCCAACAACCACATGGTGGCTCATAACCACCTGCAATTGGATCTGATGCCCTCTTCTGGTGTGTCTGAGGAGAGCAATGGTRTACTCATATACATAACTAAATAAATCTTTAAAAATAAAAAAAATAAAATTGCTGGACAGTGATGGCAAACATCTTTAATCCCAGCACTTGGAAGGCAGAGGCAGGAGGATTTCTGAGTTCAAGGCCAGCCTGGTCTACAGAGTGAGTTACAGGACAACCAGGGCTATACAGAGAAACCCTGTTTTAAAAAACAATAACAACAACAACAACAACAACAAGAAAAACAACAACAACAAAAACTACTGTATGAGATATGATAGTCAGCACAGTATACGCACATGAACTACCAAAACACAGTGTCAAAGTTGGCCTAACAAATTATGCTCAGTCTATTGTAGTGGCCTGCTGCTTGCCAGCAGACTTCTCAATAGATTTGGCATGCACAAGATCTATGGAAGCTAAGAAGAGGTTATGGGAGATGAACACGATGTGGATAACATTGATAGCCTGGTGCTTTGCCCTGCTATCTGGATGCAGGACATACCCAATCAACAACTGACAATAAAGCCCAGAAGGGAGCTATAAATGGAGCAAACTCACAATACCAAACTATTCTCTGATTCTAAAAGAAAACTCAATATAGAGCCGAGTAATGGTGGCACACACCTTTAATACCAGTACCTAGGAGGCAGAGGCAGGCGGATTTCTGAGTTCGAGGCCAGCCTGGTCTACAGAGTGAGTTCCAGGACACCCAGGACTACACAGAGAAACCCTGTCTC
>BDUI01015879.1:0-10781 GCA_002335545.1 Apodemus speciosus
CAATGCATCAGTGTAGGGGAATACCAGAACAGGGAAGTGGGAAGGGGGAGATGGGGGAACAGGGGGAAGGAAAAGAGCATATGGGACCTTTGGAGGGTGGGGAACCCGGAAAAGGGAAATGAAATGTAAATAAAGAATATATCCAATAAAAACATAAATAAATTTAATAGTATTTCCAAACTTTCTGACTCTAATCATGCTCACAGACTTCAGTATCTCATTTCTTTTCCTAATAAAGCTCAGTTTATTCCTAAATTCTTTGGAAATTATAAGTACAAGCTACACTCATCACAGAGTATTAAATATCCTTTATTGTACCTACTCAGCTTCTACTAAAAATCTGAGGTTGATTCTTATTATTATTATTATTATTATTATTATTATTATGTTTATATTTTTTACAGTCCAGTCATTACCCCCTCCTGGTCCACCTTCCCACAGTTCCTCACCCCATTCCTCCTGCTCCCTGTCTCCAAGAGGATGTCTGCCCACTGCCCCCATTCCCTGAGGCCTCAAGTCTCTAGAGGGTTAGGTGCAACTTCTCCCACTGAGGCAAGACCAGTTCTCTGCTGTATATGTGTCTGCGGCCTTGGACCAGATTCTGTATGCTGCCTGTTTGGTGGCTCAGTGTCTGAGAGATCTCAGGAGTCTGGATTAATTAAGACTGCTGGTCTTCCTATGGAGTCACCCTCTTCCTCAGCCTCTTCCAGCCTTTACATAATTCAACCCCAGAGGTTCCTTTAACTTCAGATCAATGATCAGGTGTAAGTCTGCCTCTGTCTCAGTCAGCTGCTTGTTGGGCATCTCTTGGCTGATAGCCTTGCTAGGCTCCTGTCTGTAAGCACAACATAGCATCAGTAATAGTATCAGCCCTTGGAGCCTTCCCTTGAGCTGGATACCAAGATGGGCCAGTCACTGGACCTCCTTTACCCTGGGATCGTCTCCATTTTTGTCCCTGAAGTTCTATTAGACAGGAACAATTCTGGGTCAAAGTTTTGACTGTGGGATGACCCTCCACTTGAGACCCTGTCTTTCTACTGGAGGTAGACTCTACAGTTCCCTCTCCCCACTGTTGAGCATTTCACTTTAGTTTCCTCCCTTTGAGTTCTGAGAGTCTCTCACCTCTCAGGTCTCTGGTACTTTCTAGAGGGACCCCCCCACCTCTCATCCCCCTGACGTTGCATATCTCCAGTCATTCTGTTGGTCCTCAGGGCTTCTCTCCTGTCCTCCCATAGCTGATCATGTTCTCTTTTCCCCCTCTCTCCTCTCCAGTCCAGGTCCTCCCTCCCTCTGCCTCCTATAATTACTTTCTTCTCCCTCCCAAGTGGGATTGAAGCATCCTTACTTGGACCCTTCTTGAGTTCTGTGGATTGTATCCTAGGTATTCTGTACTTTTTTGCTAATATCCACTTATTACTGAGTACATACCATGTATGTCCTTTTGGGTCTGAGTTACCTGATTCAGGATGATATTTCTAGTTCCATCCATTTGCCTACAAAACTCAGGATGTCCTCATTCTTTTTTTTTTTTTTTTGAAGACTTAGTTTAATCCTAGCAATACATCACTGCCACATGCCTGAAATCTGGGTGTCGTGGCACACCTTTAAATATTGTGATATGGGAAAGAGTGGCAACATCAAGAGCTTGACATAAACCTAGGTTACACATCCTAAAGACAAGCCCGAAGCCAATACACATCTATCTCAAACCTGTGTGCAAGACTGAACAGACACTGAGCCATGTTTGTGAATTTGGGGGACCAGCCTGGACTCTACAGAGTCTCTATCCTTACCATAAATTTACATATAGGAATGTAGTTTTGTAAAGTATGTGACTTGCGAGTATGCACACAGCCCTGGATTGAATGTCCAGCACTGAATGCAGTGGTGCACTTTAGCGCTTAAGAAATGAAGGTCCAAGGATCAATCAAGCCCATTAACATTCAGCTAAGGAGAGATGGGGGTTTTGTGGGAGCCATGCTCTTCCTGGGGAGCTAGTACTGGCAGTCAATGATTCCTGGAACATGGGAAACCATCAGCAGTTAGTTTAGTTGCTGGTGAGCTGCCTGTATACCGGTGAATATGGTTGAATAGTATCCCATTGTGTAAATGAACCACATTTTCTGTATCCATTCTTCCGTTGTGGGACATCTTGGTTATTTCCAGCTTCTGGATATCACAGATAAGGCCTTTATGAACATAGTGGAGCATGCACCACTGTGGGATGGTGGGGCATCTTTTGGGTATATGCCCAAGAGTGATATAGCTGGGTCTTCAGGTAGATCTATTTCCAATTTTCTGAGGAACCTCCAGATTGATTTCCAGAGTGGTTGTATAAGTTTGCAATCCCACCATCAATGGAGGAGTGTTCCTCTTTCTCCACATCCTCTCCAGCATCTGCTGTAGCCTGCGTTTTTGATCTTAGCCATTCTGACTGGTGTGAAGTGGAATCTCAGGATCATTTTGATTTGCATTTCCCTGATGACTGAGGACTTTGAACATTTCTTTAAGTGCTTCTCAGCCATTCGAGATTCCTCTGTTGTGAATTCTGTTTTATTTTTTGAATGTTATACACAATTAACTATGTTAAAAAGCATGTCACAGACAACAAACTGAAACTGAACTGTTTAGCCTTGTGGGTGAAACCCTTTGAGAATTGAAGCTAGTTAGTTTGTTTTGTTTGTTATCATGTAAATTTAAAATAAATCATGCAGTTTTACTTAATAGACATTTCTATCCTATGCCCCAAATAAATTTAGCAAAGTTACACACTAAACAGAAAATCAAGGACATGTGAAAAGTGTCATCAGACTAAAAGAGGGCTTTAGAACTCATATACAAAAGCTGAGTTTCCAGTTTTCCATTTGTGGATGAAACTCTCTTCTTAACATTTATAGCATTTTGGGGTGTTGAGGTTTCCTTTAGGCTTTCAGAGAAACAAATTCATTTTCATTAAGTTCACATTCAGGAAACAATAAAAAACAAGTAAAGTTTATTGAGTTATTGTTTCATGCTAAGTTCTCCTACAAGCATTTTCACTTTAATCCTCAAAACAACCATGTAAAATAGAGATCGTTATAAGAACATCAGTGCTGAAGAAATAAGCTCAGAAAGTATACTGTGTTTGTGGTCACACCTTTTGTAATTGATGAGCTTTAAATTCAAGCCCAAGTTACAGCAAGTATTGGAAAGTTGTCTAAAATTCTGATGCTTCATTAATTCAAGCAGGTCTGTCCAATTAATTCATGTGAGTGATGCTGAACTTTACTTCAAAGCAATTGAATTTGCATATGATCAATTAAGTATCTACAGAAAAATACTATTCTACTGATCTTAAAATATTTGCATAACATAATGCTTAGATTCGATTTATTTTCCTGATGTAAAAAGATATGTTTAATTCTCATTTGATAAAGTAGATTGCTAAAATTAATTAATAACTGAACATAGTCATAATTCTATACTAGGTATGACTCCCCATTCATAAAAACAGATGTGCCAGAAATATTTTTCCTTGATATTTTACAATACARATTTGTTTTTACTTTGAGGTCAAGTTCACTGTCATGGAAGTAACACAGTCTTAGTCAATGTGAGGTCCCCTTCATTCTTCGGAATAATATTTGTATTCCAGAAACTTCTAAAATGATCAGGAAAAGAGAAGCATGAAATGGGTCTCTGGGTAAAACATGTATCTTTGAGATGTCCTTTGTTGCATTAAAGCCCCAAGGCTATGAAGTACTCTGCTTGTGTAACACAAATGAGCTCCCATATGCTGAAAAAAAAAGTTTCTTTAAACTAAGACAAAAAGCTAAGGAAGGCTTAGAATGCACCAAGCATGGGAATATGTCTCAGTCATTTGCTTTATGACTGTGCTAGATCCTCAAAAGACAGACAAGCTGTAGGGCCCGCGCTCTGGACTCTAAACTTTACACTCTAACCAAACTGTTTTTTCCTACACCCCAAAAGAACTCTGTTTCAGAAGGCAAGATACATAATTTCTTTTCTTCTGCATTTCACGCCTTGAAAATATCTGAATAATTATATGGGCTTATCCTTTTATCCCTGCTTTTATCTGACATTTTATGTAATCCTCTATTTTCAGATTTCTTTGTCATTTTGTTCATTTGGCAATTTTTATATCTATTTATTTATTTACTAAAAATGGAAAAGTATTTTTCTTTCTTTGTATAAAATTAATAATTATTCAAATACTTCCTCTTAGGATTCTGTATAAGCTCCACCCCACAATCACCTGGCAACAGCTAGGTATGCCCCTCCCCACAGTTGCCTGGCAACAGCCTGGTAGACCTGGCCTATAAAAGAGGGCACTGGGCCCCCTCCTCTCTCTCTTACCTCTCTTACCTCTTGGCACTCTTACCTCTCTCCCCTCTTGGGTTCTCCTCCCCACCTCTCCTCTCTCCATGTGATCATGGCCAACCTCCACTTCTCTACTCTCTCCCTCCCTCTGCCTATCTCTGCCTCCACTACCCCATTAACTCCCATCTTCTGCCCTGAATAAACTCTATTCTATACCATGTCTGTGTGTGTTTGACCCCCACTGGGGCTCCCCCTTTCCCCACACTGCCATATACCATATTCTCTAAACCTCTTTCTCTTTTTATGAACATAACAATGGTGCCAAAACCCAAGAAATAACACTTCCTCTGAAAAGTATTTCTTAGCATCCAATCTTGTCTTTCCCTTGACCCTAGAGTGATCTGGATTTTAACTCTAGATTTTATTTAAATGATACAATAAACTTCATTAAGAATACCTTTATTTTTGGTTGTGAGCCTAGCCTTTAATAATGGCTGAGCTTTCTCTCAAGCTCAATGAGGGCTTGTGCCTAGTCTTTCTTTTTCTGTGCCTAGTCTTATTATAACTTGTTATGCTGGACTCAGTTGATATCCCTGAGATGCCTATTCTTTTCTGAAGGGAAACAGGAGCAACAGTGGATCTGGGCAAGGGGGAGGTAGTGGTGGTAGAGCCTAGGAGGGATGGAGGGAGAAGAAACTGCTGTCAGGAAGTAATGTTTGAAAGAAGACTAGATACAAATATTTTTAAAAATTAAAACAAAACTTGGCCCTGAGCAGCATGCTACCCACTGCCCAGAGCACCATTGTCTGGCCACTTCTCTGCCCATCTCAGGACTGCAGCACCAGGAATATACAGGTTATATCACCTCCTACCCCCAATCCCCTGCTCCCTGAGTCCCCAGGGGCACACCCAGTTGCTCTAAGATATATGCACTAACCCCTGATTTTCATTGTCTAGCCCAAGGCTGCCCAACACATGCTTATTGAGTCAGGAACATCCAGGGACAACCAGACAGCTAAAGGCCAGCATAATACCACAATCAACAAAAGCCAGAACAATAAGGAACCTTCAAAGCACAGCTAAGCACTGGGTATACTAATATAACTAATGCACGAGAAAATACTTTAAATCCAATCTTATAAAGATGATAGAGGCCTTTAAAGAGGAAAAGAATAAAACCCTTAAAGAAATACAGAAAATTTCAACTAAACTGGTAAAGGAAATGAATAAAACTATTCAAGACCTGAAAATGGAAATAGAAGCAATAAAGAAAACACAAACTGAGGGAGTTCTAGAGATCAAAAACTGAATGTTATTGGTATAGAAAAAGACAGATTGATCAGTGGGATCAAATTGAAGACCCAGAAATAAACCCACACACCTATGGACACTTGAGAAGAAGCCAAGACAATTGAAAAAGGAGAGTATCCACAACAAATGGTTTCAATCTAACTGGATATCTATATATAGAACAATGAAAATAGATCCTTTTTTATCACCTTGCTCAAAATTGAAGTCCAAGTGGATCAAAGACTTCAATGTAAAACCAGATACACTAAATCTAATAGAAGAGAAAGTGAGAAAGAGCCTTGGTACAGGGGACAATTTACTGAACAGAACACCAATGGCTTAGGCTCTAAGATCAACAATTAATAAAGGGGACCTCATGAAACTAAAAAGCTTTTGCAAGGCTAAAGGGCATCATCAAAAAGTCGAAATGGCAGCATACAGATTGGGAAAAAGATCTTTACTAGCCCTACATCTGACAGAGTGTTAATATGTAAAACATATAAAGAACTCAAGAAGTTAGATCCAACAAACCAAATAACCCAATTAAAAATGGGGTGCAGAACTAAACATAATTCTCAACAGAGGAATCTGAAATGGCTGAGAAGCACTTAAAGAAGTGTTCAATGTTTTTAATCATCAGGGAAATGCAAATCAAAACAACTCTGAAATTCTATCTTACAACCATCAGAAGGGCTAAGGTCAAAAATCAAGAGACAGCACATGCTGGAGAGGATGTGGAGCAAGGACAACACTCCTCCATTGCTGGTGGGAGTGCAAATTTGTACAAGCATTTCTTTAAATAAATCTTGCTTTTTCTCAGAAAAATGGGTATAATTCTGCTCCATGACCCTGCTATACCACTTGTGGACATATACCCAAAAGATGTCCCACCATGCCACAGAGGCATGTGTTCCACTATGTTCACAGTGGCCTTATTTGTGGTAGCCAGAAGCTGGAAACAACCCAGATGTCCCACAATGGAAGAATGGACCCAAAAAAATGTGGCACATCTATACAATGGAATACTATTCAGCTATTTTTAAAAAGGACATCTTGAGTTTTGCAGGCAAATTTATGTAACTCTAAAATATGTTCCTGAATGAAGTAACCCAGACTCAGAAAGGCATATGAGTGTGTGCTCCCTCATAAGTGGATAATAGTCATAAAGTACAGGATAACCATGGAACAATACACAGGCCCAAAGAATCTGGGTAATAAGGAGATCCAAAGAGAGGATGTGTGAATCTCACTCAGAAGGGGAAACAAAATATTCATTGGAGGTAGATGGAAAGAGGGAGCTGGGTAAGAGATGGGGTTCAGGGGGAGAATAGTGATGTGAATAAGGTCTGGGGAGTGGGGCAGAAGAGAGCTTGGAGGGAGAATGGAAATCAGTGGGAGACATCTCTAGGATGAAGTGGAAACTTGGGATGGGGTGGGTTGGTTCTGGGAAGTCTATGGGGATAACCCTAGCTGAGAACCTCAGGAGCTGGGAATATGAAGACTGAAATGGCCACCTCCTGTAGCCAGGCAGGACTTACAGTGGAAGGAGAATGACATCAATCCACCCACAAAACCTTCGACCCAAAATTTGTTCTGCCTACAACCTATGCAGGTATAAAGACAGAGCAGAGACTTAAGGCTAGCCAATGACTACCCCAACTTGAGACCCATTCCATGGGAGAGAGCCAACTTCTGTCTTTGTTAATGTCATTGTTAATGATATTATGCTGTGCTTACAGACAGGAGCCTAGCATAACTGTCTCCTGAGAGACTTCATCCAGCAACAGATGAAAACAGATACAGGGACCCACAGCCAAACATCAGGTAGAGTATGGGTTGTATCAGGGGATATTATTGAGCAAAGTCACCATAAGAAGATCTACAGAGTCAACTAACCTTGACCCATGGGGGCTCACAGAGCCTGGGTGACCAACCAGGGCTTGGCTGGACCTAGGTCCCCTACAGATTTGGAGCTACACACTAATGCAGCTTGTCTTTCATGTGGGTCCCCTAACAATTGAAGCAGGGGTTGTCTCTGACTTTGTTGCCTGACACTGGATTCCCTTCCACTACCTGGACTGCCTGGTTGGGCCTCAGTGGGAGACAATGTGTTTAGTCTCACTGGGACTTCTTGTCCCAGGGTGGGGTGGTACCGAAGGGAAGAGGGTAATTGGACAAGGGATTTGGAAGGGTGGGTCTGGGAGAAGAGGAGAGGAGGGGCTGCAATTGGGATGTGAAGTTAATTAATTAATTAATTAATTAATTAATTAATTAATGAAAAAAGAAAATACTGAGAAAAAAAGCATAACTTTATTTTCATTCATAAAATATGATCTTGGCCAGAAAGCGAATCTTAAGTTAAAACCAATTTTCCCTCAGAAATTTGCTCTCTACCCTTAATATCCATCTTTGCTGATGTGAATAAAAGTATCTAGTTTTGTTATTTCATCTTCGACATAGGATGTTACTCTGTAGTTTGTGTTACCCCAGAACTCACACCCCAGGCTGGCCTCTGGCCTTGACTTACTGTGCTCCAGACCTGTCTTAGTTGGGGTTTCTATTCCTGCACAAACATCATGACCAAGAAGCAAGTCGGGGAGGAAAGGGTTTATTCAGCGTACACTTCCACACTGCTGTTCATCACTAAAGGAAGTCAGGACTGGAACTCAAGCAGGTCAAGAAGTAGGAGCTGATGCAGAGGCCATGGAGGGACGTTTCTTACTGGCTTGCTTCCCCTGGCTTGCTCAGCCTGCTCTCTTATAGAACCCAACACTAACAGCCCAGAGATGGTACAACCCACAAGGGGCCCTCCCCCCTTGATCACTAATTGAGAAAATGTCCCACAGCTGGATCTCATGGAGCTACTTCCCCAACTGAAGCTTCTTTCTCTGTGCTAACTCCAGCCTGTGTCAAGATGACACACAAAACCAGCCAGTACAAGACCTCACATCCCAAGCCAGCCTCTGGCCTTGACTCACTGTGCTCCAGACCTCACACCCCAGGGCTGGCCTTTGACCAAGATTCACTGTGCTCTCCCTCCCTCCATCACTGGAGTGCTGGAAATAAAGGCATTAAGTCACCACTACAAGCTTTATACATTTGTCTCTGTCTCCTTGGAAGCTTTGGAAATTTTATCCTTGAGAACTGAAATTTATAAGCATTTGTAGATCATGTCCTCATGACTGAATGATTCTTTTTATGCTCAAAATCCCTGTCTTTTGTAGCTTGGGAAAAATGGTTATGCTTTGAAATCTCTTAAACTATTTGTTTTCTCTTAATACTCAACTGGTCTCTTACTACATGGAAATTAGACTTCCAACCATGATTGATCATATCTCTTTTATCTTATAATTTCTTCTTAGACTGGTTGGTGGGGTTAATTGCTTTCTATGTTTCTATGTTTACCTCTTGTCCAGAGCAAGAATTTGGATGTGGGTTATTTTCTTATTTATGTTTTTCTTGTGCCTTTATCTTGATGAAAACAATTTACAAAGATTTTTTTCATATCGAAGCTTTCAACTTTTAGTAAAGCCTATTTTATTTCACAGATATCATTGTTTTCCTTCTTTAATAACATACATTTAGTGAGTTAGTTAGCTAGCTAGCTAACTATTTTATTGTGTATGCTGACACATGTATGGAGGTCTTAGGACTACTTGTAGAAGTCTGTCCTCTCCTTCTACCCTGTGGGTGTCTGAGATTGAACTCAGGTTATCTAACTTGGTGACAAACACCTTTATCCATTGAAAAAAAATGGCTAGCTGTCTTAGTCAGGGTTTCTATTCCTTCACAAACATCATGACCAAGAAACAAGCTGGGGAGGAAAGGGTTTATTCAGCTTACATTTCCANCCATTTTCTGTTGTTGTGATAAAACACCATGACCAAAATCAACTTATAAAAGAGTTTATTTTAGCTTATGGTTCCAGGATGGAGGATTGCTGATCACATTTCCATCCACACATACAAAGAGGGGACAAGGCTATAAGCCCTCAATCCCCATCAGTGACATACTACTTCCTGCAAGACTACACCCTCTAAATGTTCCATAATCTCCCAAACACCACCACCAACCTAGGAGCAAGTGTTCAAGTACAAGAGCCTATTGGGTGATATTTGTCATACTACTGAGGAATTTTGGGGCTATTTTAAATTTGACAAATTCCAACCTATTATAAGTCAAAAAACTTGAACTAGGTAGTTGAGTTTCATAATTGAGAAAGAAGAACTTTAATGCTTATGCTTACTTTTTTAATACACGATAGCTCTGGTTGTCCTAGAACTCACTCTACATAACAAGCTAGCTTTGAACTCAGAGATCTACCTACTTCTGGAGGATGAATGGAGGAATCCTCATGGAAGATTCATCCTCCAAGCAGTAAGAAACAGAGAAAAGCRTACCATTAAAGTGCTCAGCATATCAAATGGTGGTAAATGCTTGAACTAAAAATGTATCAAAAATGGGGTAAGTTTCTGTTGGATCATAGGATAAGGAATGATATTGCAATATTAAACTAAAAAGACTTCGAGTTCAGATTAAAGAGCATAAAGGCAGTAACTGTGGCCAAAGAAATCCAAACAGAAATAAATGGATAACCTTAAAGGAGGGATTGCCTGATACTCTCTACAAGAACAGAAATGATGCTACTGTAGCTTTGCTTGCATGTCATTATTTTAATTATTCCATGTAATTTGAAATAGATAAACTAAGTCAATTATTGTTCTCCATTGGCCCACTTGATTCAAACTTCTATTTGTAATTTCCTGCTCTGAATGGATTGTTTTCATTCTCCATACAACTCTCTTATAATGATCAGTCCCCTTTGAGTTCTGATTTTGTCATGTGCTGTGCTATGCTGTGGTGTATCCAGTCAGCAACAACTTATGAGAACAAATTAACACTAATATTCAAAAAGTTTTGCAAGCTTGGTGTTAGGCAATTGATACATTGAAGTTTGTTGTGGTGGGGATTATTTTGCATATTTTTAAATCAGCAAATCATGACTGTTTTCCATTAAGAAACTAATTTCCTTTTTCTCTGACTCCCTACCTACCCAACTTTAAGTTCTTTCTCAAAAAATCAATACAACAACAGAATCCCCCCAAACTAACAAAACAAAATAATAGCATGCCCAAAAAGAAAAAGAAAATCACCAACCTGTAATTACAAAA